>OMPJ01039843.1:0-11854 GCA_900312935.1 Carapus acus | reverse complement strand
CCTCCCCGTGCTATTCATCACTCTCCCATTCAGACACGCGGCGGTGTGCGTGGGCCTGACCCAAGTGCGCGTTAATGGAGAGATGGTGCCGCGATTCGGGCGTGAAGAGGCTCGGCGGCGTGAATTTATACGCCGTGGTGGACGCGGACTTGCCCGGCCGCACTCACTGCCATCGGCCACACGGGGGACAGCAGGAAATTGGCATTCTATCCTACGTCGTATTATCCCCAAGATAAGTATTGATGGCAGCTTTGGAGCGAGGGATTTGTTTTGGAATGCAACTGCTCCTCTCCATCTCTCTACTCGAATCCATCCATCCATCTATCCATTTTACACTCTGTACATATATATGCTGTATATGTTTTTGTATTGAATGTGTATGTGTCTTTATATCTATATAAACATGTGTTTTTTGTGTGTGGTTACACACCAGCAAACATAAATAAATAAAATAAATAACATAAATATATAGTACAGTAGATACAAATGTTAACCCTGTAAAACCAAAGTATCATATTTGATACATGATGTTTTGAGCCCCCCACATGAGCAGTGAAAACCCTGAAAAACCCGATGTATACAATTAGATACTTGCTGGACCAATGGACCAATACAGGCTTTAATTACAAAGAATTGGAATTTTGTGTCAATTATCTAATGGTTGAGACTTTACAGGGTTAATATACAAGAGCATACTAAGATACCGTATATTTATGGACCAATATAAGAGCAGTGAAATTTTGACAGTTAATGTCTCTGTAAAAATACTATGCTGAGAAAAAAAGTCTGAAAAACGGTTCCAGGTTTTTGCTAAATTCCATTCCAGCATTCCATTTGGATGTGTCTGTCTGTGCACGTGTGTGTGTGTGAGGGAGAGACGGAGAGAGCGAGAGAGCGAGAGAGAGATTTACTGAGCAGGGCATCTGTGTGACAGGCATGACCAATGTGCGGCACCTCGGAGCACAAACCCGGAGATTTCCATGAAACAAGCACCCCATCAAAGCCTACGAATGCCACTGTACTTCACAGCTGCTCCCTGAATACCCGCCGCCGCTTAAAACATCAAAAAACATGTTGAACCACTGTCAGAACCAAGCACGTGATGCTAGCAGCAAGAAGGTGGTGTTAATCTGGAGATTAACACCACCAACACGTCCAAACTGTAGCGGCCCGACGCCAAATGGACTGTGGAGTTGGTGCAGAATCACCTCAAGCATTAGTCCATTTATGCTCATGTATTAAGCAAACATCATTACTCAGGCTAAAAACTACTACCGCCATATGCCAAGTAGTGAGCACAAGTGTATCCAGCCCGCTAATTTCATGAATAAATGAAGTTTGCCTTAGCGGAGGAGGGGCGGAGCCGAGATGAGGCCTGATAGATCGGAGGGGCGTGCTCATTTCTCGGGGGGTACCCAGAGATTTATTGTTCTTTTCCTCGCTTGGTTATTACCATACGAATGACCGTGTTGTCAGTGGCCCCGACACGGGTTTAGCCATTAAGCTCCCGGCAGAGACAAACACACACACACACACACACACACAAACACAAAAACACTTACTTGGGTGCGGGATGGCAAGCTTTGCCAGAGCTGTGCGGACACAGGGCGCCTGAAAGCTGAGGCACCATCACTGTGGCAATCCAATTAAAAGGGTGTATACGCACAGATCTCATGGTCGAAAAAACAGACTGTGTATGTGTGTGTGTGTGTGTGTAGGGGGTGTGTATGTGTGTGTTTGTTAACATGCTGTGTGGTCAGTGCTCTCTAACGCTCCTCCAATTCTTTGAGGGGAGGAGGCCCTTGGTTCCCTTTGTGATTATTTTGAGTCTATGTGTGAGAAGGATGCCTGGCGAGCGTGTGTGTGTGTGTGTGTGTGTCTGTGTGTGTGTGTGACTGTCCTCTATTTGGAGGAAGGAAAGCTTGCAACATCTTGCCAATACTGCTCATATCAAATACACAATTCTGATGACAAGCCACTGAACACACGCACACATAAACACAAACACACTTCAGACACACACACAGACAACGCACAACACACTGACAAAGCTCATTTTCCATGCGTCATTGCCATGATGACATCATCACAAGTCTGTGTCTTGTATTGTCTAATGCTAATTTGACACTGCCTTAATGAGCAGAAAACACTGTGCACAATGAGTGAAAACACACTGCCTGGCTTTACATGCTGCGTCCCTTTTGGCCCTGTGTCTACAACAGACAACATCGGGCTGTGACGCCAACGGTGAATTAGGAAGTCTCAGAGGAGCTGTGTGTGTACACACTGCACACACTGGCGGTGCATACGCAGTGTGTGGCCTTTGATACACAGATGCGTCATCAGAATTGACTGTCAAACAGGCGCAAACACACACACACACACACACATACACACACACACACACACACACACACACACACACACACACACACACACACACACACACACACACACTTCCACGCGCGGACACACACACCTGACATGACAGGCTCATCTCACAATGTGCTGGACAGGGTGACCGGCAGTGTGCTCGCCTCTCCAGCACCATCTGTTCCACTCTTTCCTCCCTTGCAAATACGTCAAACACACACACACACAGACACACACACATCAGCGCGACGTTGCCAAAAACATACGAGCAGAAGCGTCAGGCGCTCCACAGCACCATTGACACTCCTTCCTTCCCTTATCCGCAGCTGTCACCCGGGCCGTGCCATTTCGCATCCTGACACGTCCGCTTCCGTGGGGCGCTGCGGTCGGGCACAGCCGGTGACCCCCCCAAGGATCCGAAGCTCAGGCTGCAGATGTTTAATCACGTGAGCGAGGAGCGGGCCGTGAGCCGAACGCGTCAGAGGAGGAACTGTCAACAGGCCCGGCTGTGCTGCTTTCAGGCGACACACTTAATCAAGATGCATGAGGTCAATTTGCAATCTCATCGCACGTCACATTTTGACGAGGGTGTAAACAAGTCACGCATCTTTTCAGCCGGCTCAGAATTACATTCTTCACGTGGCACTGTGAAAAGCCAGCTTTGGTGAACTATCTGAAGTGGTGATGTAGACCAGGGGTCACCACTGTGCCCGCAAGGACCACTGAAGGCACCCATGAGACTTGTTCTAAAATGTGGGGCATGTTCTAAAGTGCAGGGAATAATTACCACTGACATGTGGGCAAACTCTTTACATAGTACAATCATTATCATTATCATCATTGGTTCAAAGTGATCCATGCAATCTTATAATCTTATTGGTGCCCATGAAGTAGCCATCAATCTCACAAAGGGTTGTGACCCCTCATTTAGACTTTCTCAACCTCCCGTTTTCCTTTTAGTGGACATCTAATGCGGTTTGAGAGTCAAATCAATCAACTACAGTGAGCTGCTAAAGTGTTATCAACCAAAGAATTCAAAGAATGTCGATACGGATTCAAGGTTGTATGCATTCAGGACTCATCCCCATCTTCACGATGAAAATATATATAAAAAAAACACATGCAACAAAGACACATGTAGTGTACAGCACATACCAACTCTTCATATCCTACCATACTAATTTCATCCTCATCCTCCTTCTCCTTTATCCTCGATCGCTTTCTGCTCAACAGCAAGAATTCTCTGCATTTTCTACTAAGAGGAAAATGTGTCCTTGTGAAAAAGAAGTTGAGGTGGATAGAGCCACGTCTCTCTCTCTCACTCACACACACACACACACATACACAAACACACACACACGTAGAGGGCTCAAGAGCCTAGCTGGAAGATGAAACCTTTAAGCTTTTGCCACAGCACACAATCCCGCTGAGAGATGTGTGTGCGTGCCTGTGTGAGTGCGCACGTGTGTCTGTGTGTGTGTGTCTCGCAATCGTGCACATATGATTGCTCATCCATAATTCAGCACGGGTAACAGTTACTTTCTCCGACATTCAGAACTTCTGGCTGCACCCAAGCAATTAGGGGAGGCAGTGATGCCGCTGTCAGGGCCGGAGTGAACACCGTCCCTGTTAACATGCCTCAGGCGGCCCTCACACACACTCGCACAACCTGAGAACACGGGTGGTGCATCACTCAGCACAGTTTGGCTGGGTGGGCTCTGGTGGTGTGACATTGCACATTTATTCAGCCAGATGGGAAGTGAGTTTTGGGAGGGGGCTCGGATTTGACGAGAAGGAAAGTGAAGGCCCCTGATTTATTTGTTTATCTTATTCAGTCGGCTGCTTATCATATTAGAGTCATTCGTAGGCATTGGTCTTAGGCATGGACATTGGTCTGCAACAGTGGAGTAGACAGGTAGTCATGCTGTGAAAGGCTTCAAAACACACACACACATGCACACACATGCGCACACACGCACACACACAGATTAATGAGAGCAAAGGTAGTACCAGGAGACGTTCCAGCTGGGGCACATGTGCACAGCTCCCATTCTAATGAGTCCATTAGCCACTGGCACAGCAACCACAACTGCTACCTCTCACACACACACACACACACACACACACACATACACACATATACACAGACACCCAGAAAATACATCCACACACATCAAAAAAAAAGTGTGTTCGACAAACAACATACATCATGCCACATCATGTGCACACAATGAAATCCAATCCCTCACACCCCGAGACCCGGGGGGGAAATTTGCCAAATTATTCTCCAGGAATGAATCGATGCTGCGCGGCGGCACCCCGTTAGGTGATGGTCTCTCTCACGCTGAGGCATGACTGCTGCACAGAGGAGGGCATTTGTCTAATCTGCCCAATAGAGGGCGCAAGAGCTGTGTGCAGCCTCCAAAATAGATCCTCAGTCCCCTATCATCTTATCTTTCTGCTTAAACTTAGCTGTTGTAGTGTTGTTTTAAAGGCGCGGTAGGAGTCCACTGAGACGGCCATGTATGGACTGAATGGAGCGTCCACCGTGTGTGTGTGTGTGTGTGTGTGTGTGTGTCTGTGTGTGTGTATAGCTCAATTGTCTGTCTTGTAGACATTTAGACATAAACAGCCACTGGACATAGAGGTTGTCTCTTTTTCCTCCAATAATCGGAGGTGCAGCCCTGGCCTCATCTTCGGATAACACTCGATTTCAGCACTATTTCACACTATAAAAAGCATCATTTCAGCATAGCCCGGGGCGCCTGGGCTCCGTAAGCCGTGTGTGACAGAGCAGAGGACCGGCAGCTGGCTCAGCGTCACACACCGTCTCCTACGGATTGACGGACTGCACCGAACCGTGTCGAAAGCACAGAAACGACCCTCATCACCGTTTGTGTGTGTACGTGTGTACAGTCGTTACATCCATGCACATCTATCAAAGTGTGTGGAGTGCAGGTTCCAGAATAAGTGGTCCTAATTGGGCCCAGGTCCGAGGGATCAGAGCTCTTCAGCGGAAGGACACGCAGTAAAAGTAAAAACAATTCCCTTGAACATTTAACGACACAAGCTAAGAAGTTACTTAGTCAAAGTGGCAAGTTCTTGACCTTCTCTCTTGACGAGCAGTGGCCATCATCTGTCCGCCGGGCCGAAGTGCCCATCTAATGGCCTGGTCTCAGGTTACCCATACGGACTTGAATTTGGAACACCTTTGGACCGCTGAAGCAGTCAGAGACCGTAAAGTGCGGGTACCTCTTCCCCTCCAACCATCCCTCCGATATGAGCCATTTCCCTTTATGCGCCAGTGGAGTGCTGAGAAAGCAGATGTAGGTCAATGCACCCATAGAAGGAGGACGAGGGGAGCCTGGGGTGGAGGAACAGGGGGGCGGGTAGCGGGTGAAGCCGTCTGGGAGACGAATGGAAAAGTAGCGAGAGACGTTGGTCCCACGCCGGGCCGTGACCTCTGCGCGAGGGTTTTGGACGATGTTAGCACAGCCCTTGCGTGCCTGAGTAGCAGTGTTTGGGAGTGCGTGACAATGTTGCTACGGGTGGTTGTGCGTGTGTTAGCATACAATTTGCATCACCGCCGATGGTTCCTCTTATCATGGGGCGCTATGCTAATGGCGCTGACGGAGGTGAGGGTAGGGGAGGGGTGAGGGACGGCGGTGGCCATGTCGGTCGGAGTTAGCATTCCGTCCACGCGTCTCCTCACCTGGCGCGCTGCCTCCTGTAAGACCTTTGAAGCAGCAAGCGTGCTCAGCGAGGCCTGAATCTTATAAGTGCGATTAAAATTTACGGCTTAGCGATAAACAGGGGTCAGGGATGGATTGGACTGTGATTTGTTTATTTCACTCTACGCGACAACAATCGCAATATGCTAAAAGTACTACGGTAGAACAGATTATCGACTTAAAGGGGAGGTGTACCGCTCTCATGAACGCTCAACGTGATGCCGCGTTCGTGTCTTTTGGCTCGACCCCCCTTGGGGACGCTTTTTGAGGGACGGAAGCGGACTCAACTGCCAACGAATCCATTCCGTCATTACCATACCGACTGTTAAGCTTCATTGCCGCGTGGTTTCAAAGTACAAAACACAAAACACAAAGCCTGGTGGGCGTCCATGCCAGAGAGAGAGAGAGAGAGAGAGAGAGCGAGCGAGAGAGAGCAGGGGCTCAATTATAGTTCGAGTCTGCTACGCTAACAGGTCTCGCCAGGGAATGTGGGAAACCAGTCGGTTTAAGGGGATGACTGGAGCAGCTAGCAATTAACCAGCAATTATGTGGCGTAGTGGCTACGCTAGCGAGGGGTAATGTGTGTGTTGGTGTCTGTGAGGGGATCACGCAGGGTTTTAACACTGCACTACTGCGTTTTTCCTGACAGGCCTCACTCACTCCTCGGCGGTTCGCTCCCTCACTCTCTCGCCGTCGCTGCGACTTTTAGCGGCGAGGCGGAACAGCGACGGGCAAAGCAGGAGCTTTGATAAAGAAAGCGTGTCGGAGTGAAGACCTTTGGCGAAACTTGCTCCACAATAAGCACAGAGGGAAGTTATTACACGGTGCAGGCTTCGCGTGTTACGCAGCCTCTCCCTGCGCAGGGGACGGCGGGGAAGGGGGAGGATTCCAGTCCTTTCCAAAGCTTTCTGCTTTTCTCCGCACTTCCCAGAAAATAGGAAGTTCCGCTAAAAATAGTGGCGTGGATGGAAACTCAGAGAGCGACATCCACGACAATGCCATGTCGTGATTATAGCCTCGCCGTTCTCTTTCCAGCTGAACATAGTTTCCCCGTGCCCATGCTTCTCCCCTGCTGCTCTAAACAATATCCACTCTACACATCTCACCACAATTTATCCAGACGCCCCCTTAAGAATGACATAATTCCTTTTAAGGGTTTTTGTTTGTTTTTTCTCCCCTCAGCGGAGAAGGTGCGGTGTGTGTTTCACCGCCGCTCTCCGTCTTCCCCCGTGGCTCCGTGGCCTTGGCATCACACCCGTCGGCCTGCATCTGGCAGAACGTCTGCCGCGTCAGGGGGGAGGGAGTAATACCTTAGAGGTCTGAGTGTGTGTGTGTCCTTGTGTGTGTGTGTGTGTGTAGATGGGTGGAGGCAGGGAATCTGAATCAAGAGTGCCGGGGGAGAGAAAAAGGAAGGGACAGGTAGGCAAAGAAAGAGAAGGCAGAGAGTGTGAAGAACAGGGAGAGGAGAAAAAATATTGATTGGACAATGGGACGCAGGGTGAGGAGATGGACGGAATACAAAGAGCTCTTGGAGTTGCAAGAGGGGGGAAGGGGAGCTGGACTTTGAAGATGGACGCCCAAAGAAGAAGTGCCTCGCCGCGGGGAGGTTTGAACAGATGATGAAGAATCACAATAGGCCGAAGAGGAGTAACGGTGGACATCTTATTCTTCTTCTTCTATCCCCCTTTCGCCACGTGCTGTGAATACTGCTGAGCCAATGTGGTGAAATACGACAGCAGCGGCCGAGCACTCCTGCTTGGGGGTGTTCTTACTCGGTGCCACTCAGCCGCTCGGCCCCTCGGCGCTGACCTGCTGTCTGAGGGCCGTTTTTCTCCCTCTGCTCTTTATCTGTTTTACAGCCTCTGGCAGGGTGCGGGTCTGCGGCTGATTCAGCAGGGCCAGCGCGGGTGAATTAAAGCGAGGCGTCCAGCATCTCCCCTCTGTTTGACGACCCGCGTCCCGTACAGCGGTTGGCATGGCGATGGCAGCGCCACTTCAGGTCGTCTGACGGAAAACAAACCGGTCTAGTGTCGCACTAGAGGTACTAATCAGCCAAGTCACTCTCACCACAAAGAGGATTGATTGTAAAGCGTTCACATGCCCGAGGAAATTACTTTCCAAATCGCATAAGCTGGATCTGTGACACCAGACTGTTTTCACGGGTATGTTTTCTTCCTCTCACATGCTTCGCTGTTGGAGGCTAACGTTACATTTCACAGTAATAGCCAGAGTTCACTGCTCTGCTGCGATCAATATGTCAGCAGGGTGTCTGGGCACAGACTTAAGAGAGGTATGGATCGTTTTCAAAACCAGAATGAGTCCTCCTCCTGAAATATGGTATCAATGACTGCAACGGTGTTGTTCAAATCTACACAAACTCTGTGCGGCAAAGGAGCGAGCAGACTGAGTAAACAAACTACCATTTAGCATGTCTGGCATGGATGGGGAAGCAGTTTGCTGCCTTAGCCTGAATGGACTTCTGAGGCGAGCGTCTTCTGAAAGGCGGCGTCATTGTCTTCCACTCTTGAGAAACGTGTAAGTGTGCAGATGTGAGATATGAGCGCTACGCTCTCAGGAAAGCAAGAGAGGGGAAAACACACAACAAAGGAAGAGTCGATTTGAGGCCGTCGGGCCGCCCGATGGAAAACCGACGTCAGCTGTGAGGGCAGGCCGCTCGGCGGGACGGAGAAACGGTTTTATCTGTGTGTCCCTCACACTCCGCGGCCTCCCTTACAGTTGCCAGGCACTTCCTGCTCCATTGTGTGGAATGCTGGCTGTACGCGGAGGAAGTGGGTTCTTTGTTTCCCCCCTCCGGCTTCCCGTTGGTGCCTAGCGCTGCGCGGCGAGGAATGCGCGCGGAAAACAGCGAGCGACACACTCGCACTGTCTTGTGGGTGACCGGGGAGGAGCTCCCCCGCCGGGACTCCCCAACCTAGACACACGCACACAAATGGGTGTTTGATTTAGTGGATGGCACAGAAGGGCAGATAATTGAGGCGCGAGCTAGCATGCGCGCACACACACACACACACATATAGCGCCAAGCTCGCACAGGGCCACATGTGCAAAACATTAAAGATCATGAGATTGGACACCTGATCCAAACTGATAAATTGCTCAGCTTCACGAGCCATCAGGGAGCAGAATAAATCAGGAGCGCGCTGCTACAACATATGTCATGTCACCCAACTCTATTTACATTCCATATTGATTCACGCCCACACAATAGCCTCTCCTAGATGAGAGTATCCACCCCTTCGCTCCCTCCGTCCACCCTGCATGACTGACGACCGAGACCGGAGAGAGTTTATCAGCACACGCCATCAAAAACATTAAAAAGTACGTGGTCCACAACTGATATGTTTGTTATTGCTACAACAGCGCCGGTGCTTTTGGAGGTCGACGTCAGATCGGGTCCCTGCTGCAGGCGGGGCTTTGCCCACTTGACACCAAAGGATTCTGCTGTTTTTTGTGTGAGCTGGGCCGGAAAAGTGCGTTTGTCTCAGTTTTGAGTTGTTTTATTGAGAATGATGAACAAAAAACAAGACGGAGCCTCAGTTTTGGCCACAAATCATCTATAATCTGCTCTACTTACACCTACCTATACCTTATACGGTGGTTGCTACTATCTATACCGTTATTCGTACTGTATATAGTCTGTACATACGGTATTTCTTCTGTACATAGATTTTTTTTTCTCATTTCAATTTGTCCCTCATTCTATTCCTTTTGCACCACCTTAGTTTCATTGCACAATTCAATTGCGGAAATGACAATAAAAGGTTGCTGATTCCTGATCCCTGATCATGAGCGAAAGTATGAGATCTCTTCAGTGAGATATAAACACAACGCAAGGCAGGGAACGTTCAATAGAATGAGGAAAGAGATAGACAATTGCGGCGCATGTGATAGTCAGAGTCGGGGGTCAGGTTGTCACATTCTGCAGATGTAGGTTTGTTTCACTTTCAAAGGCTTTAAGGTCGAGAGCAAAACAATTAAAACACAATGGAATTCCCCGTCGAGTTGAGATGCCTGACAGATGTGATTCCTACACTAGACGATGACTTTATTGGATGTGTGTGTGTGTGTGTGTAATAAATCTATCAGCAGTCAAATTAAAAATGTGTTTAGATGGCAAATTTGACCCTCAGTCAGCGAGCTTTTTCTCCGTCGTTCTGATTTACTGCGCTATTTCAGGTAAGTTGACGATGCCCTCCCCTTCAGGATTAAATAAAATTAGCTGTGTGTGTGTTGAGTGTATGCCACGTTTGCTTTCAGCTCAATTCGTCTGTATTTGCTTGTGCGCTTGAGTGCTTTGGTCGACACGCCGCGACCCAACCCGAGCAAACGAGTTCCACTGGCCCGACTGGTTGAAGAGGGCAGAAATGAAAGATGAAGTTGTAAAAGGAAAGGGGGGGAAGGGGAGGGGAGGCCGGCGTGAGCACAGCTGCTTCGAGACAGATTGATTTAAGGAGGGGAGGGTAACCACGGCCAGGTATCATCCAATCAGCTCCGGTTTCAAAAGCCTGACCGGGAGTGTGTGCTAGTGGGAGCTGGTGTGTACATAAATCCTCACTTGAAAGAGAGGAACGAGAAAAATGAAAGAAAGGAGGGAGAAGACAGAGGCCTAGTCGGCGACACGCGGGCAACAACAACAAGTACCGGAGACAGACGCTATCGAAATGTGCGCCGCTACCAATCGGAATTATTTATGGCGGCTGGAGAGAAACTTTAAAGGCTGAACTCTACTACAACTCCACTTGAAAATTGGCTTTCAGCAGGTCAGCCTCACGCAACGCAACAAGACGAAGGGCACCTACAGGGGCAATGTGCCTCAAGATCCCTCAGCCTAAGTGTGTGTGTGTGTGTGCGTAAGTGTCCACTTAGGTGATGAAGTGATTGAGCACATTTTGCATTCATAGGCTTAGAGCAGTGTGAGTACGTTTGTGTGCGTGCAACAAACACATCAAGCACTGAGTGGGTGTCTATCAATACGTGCCGGTGTGTGTGTGTGTGTGTGTGTGTGCGTGTTGTGACCTGAGGCTGACTTGTAGGATGTTGTGGATTTGTAGATTAGACCACAAAGGAGACAGCTGGGCCCCCGGCCGCCGAGAGGCATTCTCAGCCGTTGGTGGAGGTTTAATGGGGTGTGATAATGACGGCAACTAATCTGACGGGGCGATGAGGAGGTCAAAGACTGCCGAATGACAAGGGAAGGGGTCAACGCAGGAAAGAGTGTGTGTCAGTGTGTGCCCACGCGTGTGTCTCCTAAGAAAACGGCCCGACAGCTGCCTCTGTGTACCGACAACAGCGTGGCAGGAGATGGAATTGATCCGTAACAGGATTAGGTGAAATGAGAGACTGAACGGCCGCGTCCTGCAGCGGAATAATAGAATGATAACCGCGCACGCGGGAGGACAACAACCTGTGCTAAAATTAGTTTAGGAAAACAAGGGAGGAAGATGGCGAGACAGGGCGTGGGAGTTGTGTCGAAGCTGCCGGCTCTTTCATGGCGCGGGGACGATCTCTTCCTGCAGGTTCGCCTCTACGGAGCCGCTCCCCGAACACGACATTGTGATGCGTCTCTTTCCCGTACGCTAAAAAAGTTTGAGATTTGCATAGGTGTGTAATTCTACACGCGTGTTCCTCGCAGCAATTTGAATTCTCTGGAGTACACGTCACTCTGTTCCAACCCCCCCACAATGACAATTGTTATTTGTTCTATTCATAAGGTAATAATAGTCAATAAT
>OMPJ01039838.1:0-13647 GCA_900312935.1 Carapus acus | reverse complement strand
GTATAGATAGTGCTCCTCAGCATGTAAACAGTCAAGGACCATGGGGTGGACACACAGAGACCCAACATATACCTCATTAGCTACAGTGGCGAGGAAAAACTTCCTTTAAAGAGATGAAACCTCGGGCAGTCTACAGGTGGCCGTCCAACTGCTTTAACCGGTTGGGTTGAGAGAGCCGCGCTGAGAGGTACCTCCCACAGAGGTACAAGTGCACAATTTAATGAGAAAAAGTTGTGATGCTAACTATATCATTATTATGATGAATGCTGACAAGGCATTTAACAACGTTTAAGCGGACAAAATAATGTAGGGTCGCAGAATGTGACTTGTGAAGATGGCGCGCTCAAAAAGAATGTCTTACAAACTCCAACACTCAGCGAAAAGCATTTCATCAAATAAACATAATAAAGAAGTAAAGATGTTCAGATGAAGATCGTTTTTTATCACTGTTTTATTAGAATTGTCAAATAAAATGTTCAGCATGATTAACAAGATATTGTCATCAAAAAGCCTTCTTTTCCAAAAATCTGTCTTGGCAGGTAAGGCCCATCTTATATTCAGGATAGTCTTATATTTGGGTCAATATGGTATTATTTGGTATCAGAAGGAACTCTAAATGACACAGTTATGATTTGTCAATCTGCTTGTCTAGTTATGCTTCCACACGGGCAGTGAAACAGATCCTGACAACAGAGACAGACAGACAGACAGGTCTGACATCGACATCCTACAGCGCTACATCACCTGCTGTTTTCCTGGCCTGGTACCGTCGCCAGCTGTGGTGGAGACCTGCATGTACACGGTCAGTATGAGCGGCCCACAATGCTGGCACTGCATGTCTCAGAAACACTTCAGAAGTCAGCATAGCATGGAGTGAGTGTTCAGTAAGTACTCACGTGTCGTACTTCACTCCTCAGCTTTTATCACTCGATATGCTGAAGAGCTGTGTGTCCAAACAGCTCAGAGCTCTAATCGAAAACAAAGTAAAATTAGCATCATGAGACAAAAACAAATGCCTTCAGAATCTTCAAAGGCCATTAAGCCTGCAAAAGATTTCATGTATTTTGTGAAGGTTATCTAAAGACAAGCTGTTTTCAAGGAGGATGTCATTACCTTTCACAGCTTTCCAATATCCTAATTTTTTATGTTGAAGAAAACGAAGATGCAAGAAGAAACTCAGATAACAATTTAACACTTTATTTTCGACACCAAAGGGAATCTAATCAATTAATGAAATGTGATTTGTACAGCCCAGAATCACATACAGTGTTACAGTGGACACATACGCATTGAAGACAATAAACGCCCCCTTCAAAAAATAGCATTGCAAAGGAGAAGCCCCAAGAGAGGCTGTTGAAATGTGTTTCCCTCTTTTCAAATAGCAGAGAATGCATTAGGAAAAGTAGTGTAAGGATAATGTTCATAGAGGAGAGAGAGAGGGAGAGAAAACAACACACGTGGGTGAGGTGACGAGGTGAGAGTCTTTTACCCCAGACTTCTAAAAATATCCAAATGCAGGTGTGGAAAAAATGAGAGTGCCACAGGCTTAGGTCTTGTGTTGTTTTCTTACGAGTTTTGATATGTTTTCTGTAGCAAACTCCAGACCATCACTTTGTGTTGGACTACCACCCCATCTACAGCAACATTGTGGTTGGAGCAGGATTTTCAGGTACCTTCAAATTATACAAATCAAGCAAACAAGGCGTAATATAAGAAAATCTACCAAGTTTTCAGTTGATTGATAGTTGTTATTCTTATACACTACTGTTATTAGAATGAATCACCCAGTTTCTAACTGGAGAGGTTGTGGCATGTTTTATGTTGTACATTCAAAATGTATAGTAGTTAATGAACAAAGAAAAGTTTGTCCAGTGTGTACGTAGTCGTTGCAACCAATAGTGGTTCAAGCATGTCTTGCACAGCCCATAAAAAAACAGCTCACTCCTCTAATACACTGTTACATAAGGCGAGAATAAGCCCCAGGCTCAGAAAATCCACCACTTTCATGAAAATATCATTTAAAACCTCGGTATAGTCACTTGTGCTTTATTGTACAATCCGGGTTTAATGAGGCAAATCTAATGTGCCACATCGATTTGGCACTTGTAACCTTTTGCTTTAGCAATACAAATTCAAAGTCTAAGTCAGAAAAAACTGCAGAATTCTAAAGAGAATAACACTGTCGCAATACAATTCTTGCATCCTTTATAAGTAATAATGAGTTACAATTCTGTCAGCAAGCACATACAGAGTAAACTTCGCGTACAGCTGGTCCAGGTAGGTAGGTGCGTTAGTAATTCCTTGATCCAGCAATCCAGGAAATTCAAATGGTCCATGCAGATTTTATATAATTCATGCTTGTGACACATGAGCAAGTGGGGGGGTTGGATGCCCCGATAAAGGGCACCTTGGCAATGGCCAGGAGGTGCCCCCACCGGGTAGTGGTCTATCCAGGAGACATTGACTCAGACATGCTGATTTTCTAAAGGACAAATACAAGATCCAAGACTAATTTCTTGGACAGGTCTGACGATATTTTTCATGTACGACTTCTCCACATGTATGAGCTCTGTCACATTTGGCCTCTCTCTCCATAAGGTCATGGCTTCAAGTTTGGACCGATAATCGGCAAGCTTTTAAGTGAACTTTGTCTGGGAGAAGTGCCGTCCTATGATCTTTCACCTTTCCGAATAAGACGCTTCGAGGCAAAGTCTAAATCAGCCTTGTAGAGGCAGGACTGGATGCTGGAGCACTAACAGAAACATCTAAGAAACTGAACAGAGACTTTCAAAAGCCACGTCAATATTAGTTAAGGTAAGGGTTGTTTGTACCTAAGATTTACGCAGCTAATTTGCTATTTTGCTTGATTTGTGTCCGCTAAAATACAAAATACTGTGCTGAGATTAGGTACATAAAATGCACCTAAGCAGTTGACATCCGTTCAAGAGAGCAAGTTATACTTACATTTGCATCTGTGTCCTGGATTTCTACCTGTGCTTGTATTACATTTTTCGATCACTGAAGTGCAATTACACTTGTCTCAGAAATGGCTGGTAATCCATTATAATTGCAGTTTCAACAGCTGCTTACATCTGAAATCAATTCATCAGAAATAATGAACATATACCAGACATTGTATCTGGATTACTGCCATGTCATTGTATGTAAGATTAAAAAAACATTTAAAAAAACATCAAAGCGTCAATGTCTCTGAGTCTGTATGTGTGTCAATTACTATATCAGTTTAGATTTCTTTTCTTATAAAGTTTGACTAACTTGTGGTCAAACAATACCCAAGATGCGTACTCTAGTGCAGTGGTCCCCAACCTTCATTGCGCCACGGGCTGGTTTTATATCAAGAAGATATTTCCACGGACCGGTCAAGTGTTTTGGACAACGGGATTCTTCACCTACAATGTACGCAGCGCGGCAGATTTAGCCGTCCAAAGTGCATGTACTCACGGAGAAGGGTCCTTGTTATTGCCCATACAGGTGTGGATAGTTCGGGGTGGAAATCAAGTGCCGGCTCGCAGGCTAAAGAAAACCTCCTTCGCTGTTTTAATGTGTGTGTGTGTGTGTGTGTGTGTGTGTGTGTGTGTGTGTTTACCTGGACGGCTTGTTACCGCTGAACGCGCTAGCTCGGCAAGCAAGAAGCTAGCGCACTCAGCGGTTCCGTACCAAGGTTCGGGACCAGAGGCAGATACGAAATGACATGTGGGACCGAGGCAAGCAACGAATGCAAGCACCTATGCTTCAATAGAGAGTCCTGGACAGACATGAAGTAGAGGATCCGGTCTTCTTCCAAAATTAAACATCGTTCAGAATCAGATCGTAAATAAAACGAAAATAGTTTAAGTTGCTTATCCTTTCCCCACGGCCTGGTACTTATCGACGCACAAACCGGTGCCAGTCTGCGGCCTTGGGGTTGGAGACCATTGCTCTAGTGCACCTATTGTTTCAGTGCCAAACCTGGGCAAATTGTAAGGATGTCATCAGAAATGGCAAAATGAGGACTAATATGCATCACATCATATTTTTATAGTCCCTCTGGGTTAGTCAAGCGCCAAGTCAGCAATGACTGACTCAGGAGAAACATGGTGGTGAAATTCGGTGTTGGCCTCAGACAGGAAGGACTTGAGAGAGGAGGTGGTAGTTTAGGAGGAGAGGGAAAGGGAATGGCATGAGTGTGGAGGAAAGAGTGACGCAATTGCTGAGGACACGTCAGCAGAGACCCGTGGTGATAGCGAAACAACCTCGTCTTCCTCCTGCTGCAGGAATCAAGGTAAGGTGTGAGTTATTTGTTGTGAAGAATTTGTATGATTTTTTATCTGTAACTGCTTCACGACCTTCACAGTTACATGCTGGATATTTATCTGTGATAAAAGAGAGTCATAGAGTCGTTTCACCTTTATTACGCATATTGTATTGTGAGGGTCTGCTGGGAATGTCTGGCAGAGCCCTCTGTCAGAGACATATTCAACTCCCACCTCCGAGAGAACTCCAAACAGATCCAGAGGAAGGCTGGGGACATACAGTCCAAGTGAACCATGTTTTCCACCTCCATTGTTGAAACAATAGCCCGGAGCTGTGGCTTTTAGGCCACGGGTGCCTGTCGCAGTGGCAATCCCCGACCCTTGTGGTGGACACCGGAAGTAAGGGATGCCGTCAAGCTGAAGAAGGAGGCCTACCAGGCTCACCTGGCCTGTGGGTCTCCAGAGGCAGCTGACAGGTACCGGCAGGCTAAGCGTGCGGCAACCCGGGCTGTCATGGAAGCAAAAACTTGGGCCTTCGAGAAGTTCATGGAGGCTATAGAGGAGGACTATCAGTCGGCCTTGAGGAGGTTCTGCCAAACTTTCCGGCGCCTCAGGAAGGGAAAGCAGTGCCTGACCAACACTGTTTACAGTGGAGAAGGGGAGCTCCTGATCTCAACTGAGGATGTGGTCGGGTGGTGGTGGGAATAGTGTTAGGGCTCGGCACCAAAAGGACTCAGAAGCGCAACACGGACAGGCAGGAGTCGGTAAAATGCCCAAGAGGGAATTTTATTGCTTTTTGGGGTCAGAAGGAGAAGGCAGCTTGAGGCTCGAGAGGCTCGGCAGGAGGGGATGGCGAACCAGGGCTCGCCAGTCAGCTAGCAGACCGGAGTACTGATGGGGTTGTCGGCGGAGGCAGGGAAAAACAGGTGAGTCTTGAGAAAAAGTCTGAGACAAGAGAGATGGTACACATATACAGTACGAGCAGCAATACCTGCAGATCAAAAAACTCAGTACTTGCCAGGTGTCTCTTTGGGGAGATCTGGCGCAGAAG
The DNA here is from genome assembly GCA_900312935.1 of Carapus acus. NCBI lineage: Eukaryota > Metazoa > Chordata > Actinopteri > Ophidiiformes > Carapidae > Carapus > Carapus acus. The sequence goes on along the minus strand of OMPJ01039838.1, from coordinate 8,343 downwards.
GTCTGAAGAGCCAGGTTTAAGTAATCGCGGAGATGAGGAGATCCACCAATCACCCTCTGCCAAACATGGAGAAGGCATTCGACCGCGTCCCTCGCGATGGAGTCCATGGCACCTTATTAAGGGCTGTGCAGTCTCTATACGACCGGAGCAGGAGCTTGGTTTGCATCGCCAGTAGTAAGTCAGACCCATTCCCAATACATGTCGGCCTCCTGTAGGGCTTTGTCACCAGTCCTGTTCATTATTTATATGGACAGGATTTCTAGGCGCAGCCGGGGGCCGGAGGGGGTCCACAGGATCTCATCGCTGCTTTTTACAGATGGTGTCCTGTTGGCGCCCTCAGACCAGGACCTCCAGCATGTGCTGGGGCAGTTGGCAGCCGAGTTTGAAATCGCTGTGATGAGAATCAGCACCTCTAAATTTGAGGCCATGGTTCTCGACCGGAAAAAGGTGGCTTGCACCCTCAAGATCCTGCCTCAATTTGAGAAGTTTAAGTATCTTGGGGTCCTGTTAATAAGTGAGGGTAGAATGGAACGGGAGATGTCCGTCGTGGTGAAGAAGGAGCCGAGCCGGAAGGCAAAACTCTCTATTTACTGGTAGATCTACTGTATGTCCCTACCCTCACCTATGGTCATGAACTTTTGGTCATGACTGAAAGGACAAGATCTCGGGTACAAGCGGCTGGAATGAGCTTCCCCCGCAGGGTGGCGGGACGAACTCTACGAGATAGGGTGATGAGCTCTGGTACCCGAGAGGAGCTCAAAGTAGAGCTGCTCTTCCTCCACATCGAGGAGCCAGTTGAGGTGGCTTGGGCATCTTTTCCAGATGCCTCTTGGACGCCTTGCTAGGAAGGTGTTCCAGGCGTGTCCCACTGGGAAGAGGTCCAGAAGAGGACCCAGGACACGCTGAAGAGACGATGTCTCCCTGCTGGCATGGAAATGCCTTGGGGTCCTCCCAGAGGAGCTGGAGTATAGTGTCTGGGGAGACGCAAGTCTGGGCTTCCTCTCTGAGACTGCTGCCCCCGCAACCTGGCCCTGGATAAGCAGAAGAAGGATGGATGGATAGATGGACCTTTATTGTTGTAGTCCTTGACAGGTCACGATGGTGTGATGATGGGAGTTCAGTTAGAAGAGCTGTGAAAGCACGGTGATGAGACACTGTTAGGATTTCCTCAGCAAACGGGAGAAACATTAGAGTGACTCTACTACAGCTGCACAGCAAACATTCATAACCAGACTAACCTCAATGTGCAATTGCATTTTCACCCATTTATAACATTTTGTAATGGCAAGGCAAGGGAAGGCAAGCCAAGTTTATTTGTATGGGACATTTCATGTACAGAACAATTAAAAGTGCTTTACATAAAATATTAAAAGCATTACAGCGGGGTGGAAACGAAAAGAGGACATTAAAAGTACCAAAAGAATAGAGGCATCATTTCAGATTAAAAACAAAAGAGAGAACATGGGGCTGTGCAAATTTTAAGTTTTGAATAAAATCTATGTAAACACAGTTGAGAACGATTGGGTCTTGAACCTGGATTTGAATCAACTGAGTGTTTCCTCTAATATGAGGATTTCTCTGAGTTTGTTCCAGACATGTGGAGCATGAAAGCTGAATGCAGCTTCTCCATGTCTGGCTCTGACTCTGGGAGCTGATATAAGACCGGATCCAGATGACTTGAAGGGTCTAGTAGGTTCATACTGGGTTAAAAAGGTCACTTGTGTATTTTGGGCCTGAACCATTCAGAGCTTTATAGACCGATGACAGAGCCTCTATCTATCCTCTGACGGACGGGAAGTCAGTGTAAAGACCATACAACTGAACTGATGTGGTCCTCTTTTCTGGTGTTAGTGAGAACTCAGGCAGCAGAGTTCTGGATGAGCTCCAGCAGATTTTTTCGATAGACCAGTAAGGACACTGTCACAATAATCAAGCCAAGTGGAGATGAACACATGGACTGGTTTTTCCAGGTTCTGCTGAGACATCAAATCTTTTATCATTGAGATGTTCTTCAGATGGTAGTAGGCTGATTTAGTGATTGCCTTAATGTGTTTTTTAAATTTAAGGTCTGAGTCCATCACTGCACCCAGCTGTCTGGACTGGTTGGTGGTTTTTAGGTGTGGAGACTGAAGCTCTTTTGTGACCTGCAGCACCTTAGTTTCATTACTCAATTCAATTGCTGTAATGACAATAAAAGATTCCTGATTCCTGATTCTCTTTGGCTCCAAAAACAATCACCTCAGTTTCGTTTTTGTTCAACTGAAGAAAGTTGCGGCACATCTGATCATTTATCTACTCAATGCATTTACCAAGAGCCTGTACAGGGCGTCAGTCTCCTGGTGACATTGTAATACAGTGGAACCCCGAGATACATCATTCAAAAAATTCATTTCACAAAACGGCATTCGAAGAATTTTCCGACTCATAATTAGAGATGATTTTTATGCTAATATCGGGCCGATAATATCGGTGGGCTGATATTATCGGCCCGATATTAGCATAAAAATGTAATATCCGTATCAGATTTTTTTTTTGCTTTGAAATCTATAAAATAAAAACCGATAAAAATACAACAATGCTTGCGTTACACTGAAATAGTGCCTATGCGCTCCTGAAGCGTTTACCGGCGCACATATCGGTATCGGCTGTTATCGGTATCGGTAAATTGAGAGTTGGACAATATCGGCATATCGGATATCGGCAAAAAAGCCAATATCGGACATCCCTACTCATAATACAAAAAAATGACTGACTATGCGAAACGAAACGACATCGCAGTCAGCAAAAAATTTAAAATTAGCACGCTGCTGCACTTGTGTTCGACTGTACAGTATACTCCATGATGCCACATTCAAGGCTACTCGTAACTCGTAACTTTCCAGCTAAAAATGGGCTTGCTACAGCCAAACCCGTGAACAACTTCGAACTCGATTGTACTCAAGTACTCCAACTTCCACGTCCAACGTCACACAGTGTATTTTTTGTACTCAAAAATGATGAACCAAATGCAGACGGTGGTGCCTGGAACAGTTTGAAGTCGTGACTCGTGAATCTCACACTTGAAAGTTACCAGTTACGGGTAGCCTCAAACGCGGCACACGGTCCTGCTCTCCCCTCGGCGTTCTCCTCTGATGCGAGTCGCCTCCATAAGATCCTGCTCTGCTATTGGTCCGCATCTCTCGCACTGTGTACCTGCCGGCATCATTCGGCCAGTTCGTTTTGACACGCTAATATCCACTTCATTTACAGGTATTAAAGGTTCAGTTTTCCATATTTCTATATTTCCAGGTATTAAAGGTTTATTTGACCATATATCATTCTTGTTTTACCGTTGTTATAAAATTTAAAGTGTTTTCTGAGGGCTTGGCACAAATTAGCTATTTTACATGTAAAACTTCATTCAAAATACGAAGAATCACTATACAACGGCTACTCCGGCGGTATCACTGTATGTCACAGTGTGTCATCTGCATAGCTATGGTAATTAATATTGTTGTTCCGTATAACCTGGGCAGGTGGTAGCATGTAGATGTTAAACAGAAGAGGCCCCAATTTTTGTCTACTCAGATGTAAAGTTACCTACTGACACAAAGTACCTCCTGTCCTCCGAGTGAGTTTTGAACCAGTTTAGTACAGAACCATAGAGATCCACCCAATTCTCTTGTCGTCGGAGTAATGTAATATGGTCACCTGTATCAAATGCTGCACTGAGATAAAGTAAAACCAACACTGACATTTTTCCAGCGTCAGTGTCCAGACATACTGTATGTCTTTCATGACTTTGGTCAGAGCAGTCTCAGTGCTGTGGTTCTGTCTAAAACCTTACTGGAAGACATCATAGCAGTTGTTTTGTCTTAAAAAGTCACATAGCTGATGAAAAACTTACCGGTACTTAAAAATGGAAGATTGGAGATTGGCCTGTACTGTAGTTGTTTGTCTGTGTCTTGTCTAGATTGTCCCTTTTAACACACGTTTGAATTCAGCTGCTATCAGTGACTCTGGGAAAACAAGCGTCGTCAGAGACGACTTCACAGTATGTAACAGATCTGACTCTAAGGTCTTTGAGACCTTTTTTTAAAAAAAATAGTTGGCAGGATGTGTAGACAACAAGAGGAGGAGTTCAGTTGACTTACGACGTCCTCCAGATCTTTACTGGGATAAAACTGGGTCATGGTGTTAAGACTCGGTGGACACAGCACATGACCTGAACCTGCTGTTGATGAACCAACTGCTTGTCTAATGCTTTGGATTTATCTGTGAAGAATTTGGCAAAGTCATTGCAGGCCTTGGTGGAATAAAGTTCAGGTGCTACTGACTCAGGAGGATTTGTTATCCTGTCAACTGTTGCAAATGAGGCCCGAGCACATGGTTGTATTCAGTGATGACGACATAAAAATATGAATTCCTTGCATTCTCCAGCTCTCTCTCGGTCGTCCTCAGACGAGCTTCCATCGGAGTCTCCAATCCTCCCGGTTCTCCATACATCCGGCCAGCTCCGAAGAGCTTCCAGCTCCCGCATCTTTCTTCAGGACGTCCACGTACGTTAGGGCGGGACGTCCTCGCGATCGATGTCCGTGCGTTGGTTCCCATAGGACCAGCCTGCTGGCCGGGAGCTCTCGATGTCTGTGGCAGTGGCCGGCCAGCCTCATCCTCCTAGCTGCTACTTGCTTGCTGAGCCTCGGCAGTTGTCCGTACAGGTCCTTGTTTATGATGTGGATGTTCTGGTCCACATTCAGAACAGCTCGTAGCATTCTGGTGTAGCATCCATCCAGGGACTTCTGCAGGTTGGGTGTCAGGGTCCAGCTTTCACAGCCATACAGGAGGACGGACTCTACAGTGGCGTGGAATAGGTTGAGTTTTATGTGTTGGGGGAGATTCGAGCACCACACTGTCCAGCTGTAAATCATAAACTTTATAAATATTATTGTGAACCTGTAATTTTGTTTTTCTCCATCTGCGCCCAGCTTTCCGACACGCTCTCTTTTCATTTCTCACCAGTGTGGAATTTCCTAATGGCGACTTTTTCCTTCCAAAGATAACCATCGCCTTAGTGGGAGCAATAGAGTCCATAATACTCAACATGTTAGCATTAAAGCTAGTAACCAGCTCATTAACTGAAATCTTTGACAGTGCAGGTGTCCTGGTTAAAAAGACCTGGTTAAAAATCTCTCTGGAATTTTCAATTAATTTTCAATCAACACCATTTTGTTATCACGTCCATTGAAACATTTGTGTGCACTGAAATAGTACTCTTAAAGGAAACACAGCAATGATCGGACAGCCCCACATCACACATAATTATCGTAGAAATGTCCAGACCCTTCGAGATCAGTATATCTAAGGTGTACCCTCTACTGTGTGTGGGCTCTGTCACATGTTGAGTCAACCTGAATATGTCCAGAGTGTTACTCAGGTCCTTAGTCCCCCACCTCTCCTTCTCACTCTGTCTGCACTGATGAAATTGGAGTTAGGAGGCGTGACCTAAATAAGAGCTGAATGACATTTTTCATGTACACAGGTCTCAGTTAAAAACATAAAATCAAGGCTATGTTCAGTGATAAAATCATTGACTAAAAATACGAAAAACATTTAGTAAAGCCAACTCAAGCGTTCTAAGAGTATCATCATGTTTTGGGACAGGCTGTATGTTGGAATAAGTTTCTTTTCACATGTTCTCATTTATTGCGCAGTTATGTATTTCAAACAGCTTATCTGTGCTCCTCGTGGAACTTAAGGAAAACACTCTGTGCCTCATACTTAACCACCTGCTTTTGCTGAACACACTACCTTTGATCTTGTGTGAGGGATAAAAAGGCGTTTATCTGGGCCGTTAATCTGAACCCAACGTTGACCCATCATTTCCGAAGTGAATTTTAAGTTGGGATGGAGAGGGAGTGGTGGGGAGACGATGGTCTGTCGGGGTTTTGGGGGGGTTAAGAAGGTCCGCTGTCCTGGTTGTGGCTGCTGTTAGGGGTGAAGATCCTTCCTCTTGCCTCTGAAATCTCTCCTTGAGGAAGCTCTCCTCGGGCGGGGGCAGCTCCTCCTCTGGCTTTGTTTGGTCTTGCTTTTCAGATAAAACTTACATTATCTCAGCCTTGGCCCCGAGCACAGAGGGATGTCAAAGGGAGTGAAATATGTTGGAGATGAGCAGTTTCACACATTACTTGTAAAGACTTACGTCGTTTGCCCTGAATAAATGTCGTCTTTCCTAAAAAATGTGGAAGATGTTAAAAAAATGCAGTTTGTTATCAGCACATGACGATAACAGTCACTCATTCAGTGCAAACAGCCCGCGGAAGTTTCCTCCTTTAATGGTTGATACAGGTTCGCTGATGAAAACAGCTGCATCCATTTTACTGTGTTTATCAGTCTAGCAAAGTCCTAATTCAGAACCTCAGATTGTTGCTTGTACACATCATTTGACCAAGTATGTAGAGCGATGTTTCTTACAGCTAGATATTCCGCCACAACTTCAGAAATCTCTCCTGAATGTCACAGACCATATCCTAAGGAAAATAGACGACTTTGGTGTTCTTTCCACTGAACATTCTTTATAGTGGAATCACCCACAATCAGAATTTCAGGCCCAGTCTTAAGCTTCAGCGTTGTCAGCCGCCTCTTACTTTCTAACAGGTGATCAGTCCTCACCCTGCTGCCTTGGGATGGATGGTCGTCACACAGAGATCCAGGGTCCTCTGACAATGGAGCAAATCTGTTCTGCAGTGTAACATTTGGTTGTTTTGGATGATTGTGGCTAACCTTCCTGTTCTCAGTTGTCCTATCCCTTGTTGTTGTTAAGTAGAGACCCATTGGTCTCATCACGGATGTTAGCCTATTCTGCACTACAGCCTCCCTTTTCCAGGAAACATGATTTACTTTTTGGCTTTGCACTGAGACCGAGTTCCAGAGGGCATTATCACTCAATGAATTTTTGTTACTCCCAGAGGCTGCCTCTTTCTTGGTTGTGTTATCTTTGCCTTTTAATCGTTTTAGCTTCTTCATCTCTGCTGTTTTGGCTTACCGGTAAAGTTGTTTCATTTCCACATAGTCCATTTACCTCCACATTAACTTCTATGTGGCGAGCTCTCATCTCCAGTGCTGTTATGTTCTGTAGGAGGTCTTGGTAGTCGACTGTGGAGAGGGAAGGCATCGTATTGCTAATAGTCTTGCGTTAGCGCCTCTCTAGTACTTTCCAGTAGTAATGAGCTTGTTGGCCTGAATGATTTCATGCACCACAGCCCTCTCTTTGTGTTGCCAAGACAGTTAAAGAAATCAGTAATTGCGCCATTTGTCAATATAATGCCAGTTGCAAACAATGAAATCGGAGATCAGACTCTCTAATACAATGGATGCAATGGATTATTACAACAAGTCTATCTGCAGAAATGTGAAAATTATGCAGTGAAACAGTGGCTGTCTGTGAGAAATATCCTCTCTTGACTCTTGAGCGATGTTTGTTGGACACTAATGGGCTATAATGTCAATTACCGTAAATTCCGGACTATTAGCCGCTACTTTTGTTCGGAACTTTGAACACTGCGGCTTAAAACACGGTGCGGCTAATGTATTTTTTTTTTCATGGCGCCAAAAAAAGAAGACCAATAAACTTGATGTGTAGTTCACAGAGGTCTAATGAAATTGTGCGATGCATCATGCGCACTTTCACAGTAAATTACCGCCTGGTAAATCAGTCGTTTGTATTCACCCTCATCAACCTGGAAGACACTCGAAGAAAAGCATACGATGCCGCTTATAAATAAAAGGCAATCCATCTGGCGATTGAAGAAGGAAATTGACCTGCTGCGCGTCATTTTGGCATAAATGAATCGATGGTGACTCTCCCGACTACGGGGAAAGACTCGCTAATGTTGCACACTTGGACAAAATAGGACACCCAGGCGTGCATGAAGTTTGCGTGCTGAAGAGGACCGCCAGTGCTCGAGTGAGAGCGACATAGAGGAGACTAAAGTGAGTGACAATATCCTAAAGCTGTTCGATTCGGACACTGAAGAAGAGGACTTTGATGGTTTGAGTACGTAATTTGCGTGTTACCGACGCATACATACATTTAAAAGTTCGGTTGATGTGTTACAGGTACTGTTTCAAAAAAGCCTTCGTGATATGTGACGCATTTGTTTGTTTTACCGTACAGATTAAATAAAACGTCAAAAAAAATCCTCACGTGTAATATCTTTCTGTGTAAATATCTCATACAACGTTAGATACCTGCGGCTTAAAATCTGGTGCGGCTTGTGTATGTACAAAATTGATTTTCTCTCTAAAATTAGAGCATGCGGCTATTAATCAGGTGCGCTCTGTAGTCCGGGAATTACGGTAATCGCT
>OMPJ01039837.1:0-13173 GCA_900312935.1 Carapus acus | reverse complement strand
TACAATTATTTATTATTTATTATTATTATTGTTATTTTTATTATTATTATCATTATTATTATTATTATTATCATTATTATTATTAGGAATATTTTGAGAATTTGATTGGGGTCATATATGACCCCGCTGATGGGACAGTGTAGGTATTGGTAGGTTGCGCATCCTAGAGTAAAAATACACTCATTTTGATCACTCGTTTTGAAACCAAGTGGAAATGGCCCTCACAGGTGCCAAGAGTGTCGTCATGAACATTCTGTGAATGCCGCCCCCGCCTGGCGTCGTCTCCTCCTTTCCTCCTCTCGCCACCCCTCCCCAATCCAACTTCATTAGAAGCGCTTTTACAAGCACACTTTTAATTCCTTCCGTCTTCCTATCGAGCGCTCGCACTACTGGCGGCGCGCTCCAGCGGCACGCCCAGCGTGGCAAGTTGACATCCTCTCTGCGGTGCAGTGTGTGAACACCGCGTGTGTGTGTTCCTCTGAGAGCTAAGCCCTCACGAGGGGGACCTGGTGTCGTCTGCCAGTAGAGCAGCAGGTACTACTTTGCCATGTCTTGGAGTATTAAAAACACTCTACCTCTCGGATCACACCACCCTCGACGCATCAATATGAGGCTTTTTAGCAAAGCCAAGACAAAACACACACACACACACACACACAGTGCCTCAGTGACTGATACAAACCATTACTAGTCACTCTCCCCATCCCAAACCAGTGTGTGTCAGCGCCCCTCCTACAGGCTGCTTTCCAAATCACCCAACGACATGTGCCAGGACACACACACACAAAAAACCTGCCCAAACACACAGGCACGATCACTGGCGACCACATCCTCCAAATCATTTTGGAAACCACAACGCCTCACCTTGCTGCAGTGTGCGTCTCAGAAATGAAGGCGGTGCATGTGCAAACGTGGCAACACACAGGTGCGTGCAAGAGGACTTCATTCATACACACTTGCTATTGACTGTGCCCAAGGTTGGACGCCATCAAACACTGAATGCATCCGTATTCAAACTGGTATCCTGTAATCCTAATCAATTTATGAATGAGCCGGGACTTGACAAACTTTCCACCTCTACCACAAGAAAAAAAAAACAATGGTTGAAATATTCATATTGCTGCCGAGGACAGCCAGGGAGGCAGCAGGAGGATGAGCAGCCACCCACCCTGTCCTCGCGTGACCCTGTCTGCAACTGCGTCTGGCCTTTACATTTCTCCCCGCCCTCCCTCGTCTTCTCTCCAGACAGGAAATGACACACTCGCGTCCACAAGGTGGAACTCAACATCTGTTGACACGCTGCTGACAGCGAGGAGTGTGTGAAGTCAGACTGTTCCGTAAGAGAACGTTCAGGGCTTATCTAAAGTGCAGACGTGTTGCACACACTGAGCTCTATCTCGACCGTGATCATACGTTCTGTTTTAACGGTCACGCCATCTCACCGCTCTGCTGGGAGGTGTGTGAGGACGTTAAGTACGAGCGTGTTAAGTTTGTCTTTGGTCCGTCATGAGCCCGAGCAACTACGAGAGAAGGGGGTCATGTGTTCTCAGCCGGGGCCCAGGTGCTAAATGCCCAAACTGAGCAAAAAAAAAAGAAAAAAAAGAGAGGTGGGGGCGGGGGGTTGATTATTTTCAGAGGTGGCGGGTCTGAAAGAGCTCTTTATTCCTTTAGCTACCTAGATAAGCCCCTCTGCAAACGTTCTACATGGCTACAAACAAACTGTAACCGCCTGTGCCACAGCAGCATCAAGCTAACTGGGAGTTTCCCACTTAGCAGACACTACGATACGCAAAAGGCCCATCGAGTCATCATTTACTGCCACGTCTCTCATTTACAGCACCAGAGTACCAAACCAAGCGCTGCTTTGTTAGGAACGATGCACCCGCTGTGGCTATCAGGGGCCGCCAGTCGGATTTGCAAGACAATGTAATCAGCAAAACACTGGCGAGCGTAAATAGTAACTCTTGTGTCGGGGCACAGTAGCAGCACTCAACGCCGTCTGAGTCAAACAAAAGATCATTCATTACTGAAATAGCGTCTATGCTACGGGTTTGAAATGGGAATGAATCAAATGTGGCGATTTATTTTTCATTTTTGGTTGTTTCTGGAATGTCCCCTGCAGCAGCAACCTACGCTTCCGCAGGGTAAAACCTGCCACGGCGACCCGGCACAAGCCGCTTGGGCTTTGAATTTCCTGGATAAGTATATCAGCGGATCATTTAAGTGCCAACCTACCAACCAATGTCAACATTATTCAAAAATAAGATTGGCAACAACAACAGGGAGCTATGTGGTGCATGTCTGTCAACGGTTTCATCTTGCAATTTTTTCAAACAAGATCAACGCAAATATTGTGCGACGTTGCATAACAGCTTGGGTTAGTACTGCTGTGTTCATCATAGCTAAGGAGAGACTCGGGAAGTTTGTCACACAAAACCAAAAACACCACAGAGGGTTACAGTCAGGCCTTAACTATGTGGAACAGTCAACAGCTGATGCGTGATCACGTGACCGGTAGTTTCAATGACTAAAACAATTGCTTCAAATGTTGTGAGATCCAAGTCAGCTCCCAATAAAAAACGATGTCAAAGGGACGTGTCCTGGTTAGCAGGAGGATAACCTTGTTTTTTCGTAGTTATTCATTCAAACACATTTGATTCACCTCTGCTGCCAAATCCATCATCCAACAGAAGGACTGCAAATTGATGGGTTAATATAGAGTGTTGTACTTCAGGTCAACTATGAAAAACACTTCAAAATATTCCAGTAAGGCCTGGTTTGACTCACTGGTCGGTTAACGCCACGTGAGGGCCTGACACACACACCAATGACCCGTGTGGTTGATGACATTAGGGATATTGGGACAGCACACAAAAGTTGCTGTTTGAGTCAATAATAAATGCAAGAGTTCAGAGGGTCAGACGGGGAATAAACACTACACTCCACACTAGCTCGCAAACACACTTTCAGGGCTGGTTTGAGTTTCCTTGTGTTGTTCACATGTGCTCCCATGTATAATTAATATTTTTCTTTTGATGATTGTACTGTGTAACTCATGTCAATGGAAGAGATGGTAGAAACTGGACCTGGGGGGGATATAACAAAGCCGATTAGGGGATTGGGCTGCTGCGGGATGGGTGGACTACAGGCCGGACCTCGGCTCGTTCCTTTGGCCCACTTCTGCTCCCGTCCGCTCCTTTTCTGGAGTGCAAAACTGGGCCAGAACCCACATAGAACCACCAGACGAGCCGAGCGTGGTCCATTGTGGACCGAAACAATGGCTGTTTACAATTCGCCCCAATGCCCCGTTTCCCGGGGCCGTCCGTCGTGGGTCGTTACCTGGTAGGGAGGCGGCGGTTCCTGGTCCGGGTCGACACCGTCCCCGTAGCTGGCCCGGTCCGACTGCGACTCGTGGAGCAGAGATATGTCATCTGAGGTCGGGGATTTCAGACAGTTTCCCATGTCCTTCCTTCTCAGGAAAAACTATCCGCTCTCTGGGTGCCCGTGGACGACTGATAGGACTGTAAGGCACCGCTCTTGCCAGTGGTTCAGCGTTCGGCGCGGGGGGAGGCCGGTGGGGCGGCTGGATCTTCCCCCCCGGACGACAACAACGCCGCTCGGCTCAACAACAACAACAAAACATCGCCAGCTAGCAGCTAGCCGCACAAAGAGCTAGCTCGCTAGCATCAGCTAGTAACCGCGGGGGGACATCTACTCGTCGGGCCTAAACGACGGCGAAAACTAGAGTGAGAAAATATATCGGTCCTACGACGGCAAAACGGGGAGAATGTTGCTGTTCTCCATTGAAAATGTCAAAGCTGGCGGCCGTTTTGGTGACCGAGAGCTGTGTGGCATGTCAGGGCACTTTACACGTAGCATCTGCCAGTCGACAATGGCCGGTGATGTAGTAACACGGAGCCCCGCCCCTCCTATCCGACTCACCAATGAGCGGCCGCCTCTCTCAGGAACGCTGTTCCTCGCAGCCAATCACGTTTGTGATCACGTTGCCACTCCACGAAAACATAAACACACGGAGCTAGGATCGATGAATGTGTCTTTGTAACTACAATTCCAGGCCAGCCCGTGTGAAATCTCACACGGCTGTCGATTCTTTTCAAATGTGCCCGCTGTGTGATATTGTCGCGCAAATATCTTTGAATTCTAATTGACAATACGACCGTACAGGACTATGGTGTGTAATCAGTGAGTGTGATCACACATCTTCTGTTTTTACCACATCACCGTCTGACACAGCATCACTGGTATAAATAACAGAGCAGGCCACAACATAAAGTGAGACAGCTTTTAGTTCCTTGTTTGATCATTTCATCTTAAATTACAATATAGAAACATTCAGTATGTACAGGAATGTCATTCTGTTCAGAGTAGGCCGTTCCCATTAAAATCTGCAGATTGTAAACATCACAGTGCCACCAAAGTTTATTAGAACGTCTTCAGACTCTATCACTAAAATTAATAAAACATGAAAACCAAAAGCAGGATTTAACATTATTTCTAGGATAAGCAATTATTAGTGGAATATTCCAGAGAGAAAATGCTAACAAAGCAATCGGAGGTACACATTTCCAACACCATAAAAAAAACAAACTAAAACTGACTTCTGATCAATTTTTGGAATCCCAAACCTTACTCTACATGAATAAATAAACAGCGCTCTAATTCCAACACTTGAGACACCATCTGTGTTTCAAGGACTCTGGATAGTCTTGTTGCTGGGATGCAGTTTTTCACCTCACCAAACCACCACCTTCTAAGAGGCATCCCCAGTCCATCTCACAAGGTCAGATACAGGGGAATTGTTCATGTACACATTTTTTTTTTTTCAAACACTGGATCAAAAACATGATAAAGAAGTGGCACGAGTCAAGCATCGCTTACACAGGAGCAGCAGAAGATGATCACAAAGCATGAAGACTGTGGTGGTTTTGTCATTCGGGGGCTTCTTCGCCCGCTAAAAGATGCGACAGCGGACCAGCACGCAGGGCTTCGCTGCTCGCTGTGAATGGCCAGTTTGTTCAAACTCAAGTACTGTTGGAGTTAATCCCACACACCAGGAGGGAAAAAGGAGGAAGTCAGCCTTTCTAAAAGACACGTTCATCTGTCCTCTTACAACAGGACAATTTTGTTAGAGGCGACATTTACAGTATATAAATGTACAGAGCACCTCTCACACGTTAAAGTCAAACGGGGATTTGTGAGACGTCACGAGAGTGAGGTGGGCTGGCTGATTGGCATAGTGCTGCGCAGAGGCCATGGCGTCTGTGTAAATACAAAATGATCGGAAACTTCTTCTTTTTTTTTCCACAGGGGAAACTGTAAATCAAATGAGTACGCTCTTAAACGGCACATAGCAACATTGGCATCTTTTGTGTGTTTGTACACTATTTGAGAAAGCCGACAAAACGTCAACCAAACTTTTAATTACTGGGAGAGGTAAAAGGAACCGAGGGATGTGCAGTGATTGGGAACGTTTGCGTAGAATCCCCAGATGGGAACCAGCAAACCAGTGAATTAGACCTAAAACAGAGCTGTGTGTTATTATGTCAGTGTCTCGTTATATCAGCATGTGTTTCATGGCGTCTGGCATCAAGTAGCGTTCGTGAGAATGGACTGGATGGTGCTGCGGGTTGGAGTCCGGCCCGACCGTCCCGCGCTGGGCGCAAAAGAATTTTCCCCCCTAGGATGTTAGGAAAGGTCACCCATCCGTGCCAACTTCCCTCTCCACCGCACCGAGCATCCGCCTGAGGGACTCACATGTTAATATATCAGACATCGGACACCAAATACCTCCACACAGGTAGAGAACTGCCCCAAAATCGGTTGCCCACAAACGCAGCACCCAGGAGAGAGACAGTCTCTGTGCTCCGCCGCTTTCCTGGGGAAGAAATATTTTGCATCCCTGCTGGGGTTTGGGCTACAGATCCACAGGGTCCAGAATCTGTCCCCTGCTCGCTCCGGGGTGCCCCCCTACCCACGCGTCCCCACCCCTGCTGTTAGGGGCTGCGGGGGACGTGGATCCCGTTTTCCTTTGTGTCCTTGGCCTTGTGCAGTGCAGCCTGGATACGGAAGTGAGTCCGTGATTCCATGGAGTAGTTTTTGTAATTTTGTCTAAAACAGGGCAAAGGAGAGATATTTGCAATTCAAAACAGTGGAGAGTCTCAACACACCCCAACATCTGAACTGAGTGAATGAAATTGGATACTACAATATTATTGGATTTCGGAATTCTGGAATAAAATCATCAATCAGCCCAAAAGCCACAACATTAGTGACTGAGATGTGCTGATTGCAGGACTTACTTTGCTGCCTCCAGGAGTTTGATGGCTTCATCATTCCTGCCCTGCTCCAGACACAGCAGGCCGTGCTCCAGCAGCGCGTTGGGAACCAGGTAATGGTCGTACTTTATCTGGGTCTCGCTGCACACAACGTCAAACACACCCAAGGTTACGTACCGTCGTGATATCAGCACATTTCACTTGATGAGTAATGTCTGTGTGTGTCTACACACAGACACACACACACTTTGCATGTAAACGTTAATTATATGTGGTGCATCTATCAATGTGTATAACTATAAATACATATATAAACATAATATATGGTACATAGTGTATGTATAGAAGATATGTATTATTTAGTTTACATGTATATATAGTTGTGTGTGTACGTTTAATACTAATACTACTACTTCTAATAGCAATAATAATACTTTTGATTTACATAGCGCCTTCCATGACACTCAAGGACGCTTTACAATAACAAAACAACATGACAAAATAAGACAACAATATATTTATATTATATATATTGTATACACATGTATACATATGTAGTTGTTTATATACATATCTTTATCTACGCATGTGCATGTGTGTATGGATACATGTGTATATATATTTACACACACATACTCATATTACCATACATATACAGTATATGTGTATAAAGTATACATAGAAATTTTAACATTTGTATACATATATAGTTTATACATTATGTGTGTGTGTGTGTGTGAGTGTGTGTGTAATATGACAGAAGATACATATGCGTATACAGACATATACATACACGTATATACATATACACATGTACATGCATATGTGTATATATATGTTTATATGTGTATATATCTTTGATTAGTATTGTATGTTGTACATTGTTTAGTGGTCTTGCTATCGCATTTTGTAAATTTTTTTGGTGAACTTTTTTCTTTGAGTGTCACTCTGAGCTGCTGGGGCCTTAAATTTCCTGGATTGCCGGATCATCGGAGTATGAGATAACAAACAATATGGCGATTCCACGATGGATCACTCTGGTGCCGCGTCAGCAGCAAAGCACTGCCTGACACCACCGACTTACTTGCAGAGAACAAGAGTGAAGTAGTGCTCAGCCTCCTCCACGTGGCCCAGGTGTTTGAGACACAGTCCCTTTAGCAGGCTGAACAAACATTGGTCATCGATGGAGAGCTCGTTCTCTACATACACACACACACACACACAGCAGCAGTCAGGATATGAGGCAGCTCATACACACATACACACGCCACAGGAGGTATATAACCAGTATGCGCATCTACAAAGAAATTCCTAGTGGGACCTGCACATTGTATGTGGAAGCGGTGCATTCATGTGAGCAGCTGCAGTGGGAATTTTGGACGCTTTGCGTTCTGGGAGAAACAGTTTCAGCACAATCAGGCGCATACTTGGGTAGCTCTCCAGTTTATTCTGGGCCTCCTCCAACGTTTTCAGCATTCCTTCCGTCAATTCTCGCTGCTTGCCGATGACTGTGTAGCCATTCCAGACGTACATCATCTCCTGAAAGACACGCAAAAACACACACAAATGAACACATTGCACACACACACACTCAACAATGTGATGAGGCAAATAAAGAATGCCACTGAAAATACCTTTGTGATACACCCTGCAGCTATGATCACATTAAGGATCTGTGTGTGTGGGTGTGTGTGTGTGTGTGGGTGGGTGGAACAAAGATTTTGCCCAGTCAGCGATTTCTTAAGGAGAAAATCCTGAACGATGACTGGAATAAGATGTTCGCGTCATCTCCTGATTCTTATTGTATCCAGAAATCCGGACTGCTGCTGAGCCGCATGACTTCCTGGCCTTACCGCGTCCTCGCTCGCCAACACACACACACACACACACACACACACGCACACATACACACACACACACAGACACTGCTGAGGGCGTGGGTCTGTATCTGATTTCAGGAACCGTTAAGACAGCTGGTGATCCTACGCCGTGACATCACACACAGTTACTTCCCACTCCGGAAACGTGCCCTTCTTGGGACAAATTATGTCATCGAAATTCCAAGAATACTATAATCAATCCAGCTTGATGCAGAGAGAGAGGCAGAGTGTAAACCTTTGCTGGGTTGTTGAAATACGTAGACGATGGGGCCCTGCTGGTGCGGTTAGGTTGAGTCTACTGCCCTCTAGAGGCCAAAGATTTGAAGGCGAGCACAGTTGTAGGCTTGCACAATAAGTCCTCAGGATGGGCTCCATAATAGTCTCATTGACATCTCGATGAGCAATAAAGGACGTGGATTGACTATGAAGCTGAAATTATTTTCTCTTTCTTGCTTTTCACTATTTTTCTGAGTTTGTAGTGACCAATAACGATGTCCGACAGATCAATTCAGTATTACCGTGTCTTTCTGTTGCATTAGTTCATTGATGTCAAGATTCTCTTATGACTGATTCATGTGTGTGCATGTATTCATTCATCCATCCATCCATCCATCCATCCATCCATCTGTCCACCTTTCCATGATTACCTCTCTTCTGATTAGCGTACATGGGGATATAACGCTCTCAGACGTTTCACATGTTTCTGACAATGACTGACAGGATTCAAAGTCTTTTTTGTTTTCGAGCCCGAGTGCTAGAGGAGCAGTAGAAGCATCAAACGTCCACACTGACCAGAGGAGCGGCCGGCAGAGGGATGGGCCTCTCTGCCAGGTAGCGGCGAGCTTTGCGGATGGCAAACTTCTCCGTCGGCAAAGATTTCCCGGCGATTTTCTGCTTCAGCCCGGGCACCTGTCTGAAATACAGAAAATTCTGAATTCAGAATTGGTCCCTGTGAAATTGTGAGCGATGACTGGGGCAAAATGAAAAAAAATCCAGAGAGTAAATGGTTATATTTACCTAGTGATTTGCACTATGAAGTTATTTTTAAACATAGCCCGTTGATCTATTTCTATGTTTGTGCTGTAAATCTGATAGTAATGAGGTCGGTGCCTCATCAGCCGTGACCCTCACCGCTCCTCCCTGCTGTGAGGAGCCTCCCAGCTCATACCTGAACACCGTCACCTCATTCTCCCCGAATGTCAAGCAGTCGTCCTCGGTCAGCATGCTGAGGTAGGCGCCCTTCATGTACGCGTAGGTCGCCTGAGGGAGGAGAAAAGAAGAGCTGCTTTAACTTTCCACGAGCAGAGAGACGATAAACGATAAAATCAGTTTGGACAATTGCATTCTTCAGAAACATCACACTTTGAATTTTCCAAATGTGTGGGGTCAGTGTTGGGACACACGTCAAGTCGAGAAACTGCATCGGTCGGCACAAAGGGAGATGGAGAAATATTGAAAAACACAGAAAGATGTGTAATAGATTTAGGAGTGTTAACCCTTAGATGCACTGGTGGGGTCAAAAATGACCTCAGAGATTGTTTTTATTCAAAATATTTATAAAGAACAATTGTAAGAAATTCAAATTCCAGGTATTCCTCAATAAACATGTTTGTGACATGAGGCAATATTTTTCTTTATTTACATTTTCATTCATTTTGAGAAAATTCTCAACATTTTGAGAATTTTAATTGGGGTCAAAAATGACCCCAGGGATTTTTATTCTTCAAAATCTTTATGGAGAAAAATTCTAATATATTCATATTCCAGGTTGCCCTCATTAAACATGTTTGCGAGATGTGGAAATATTTTTCTTTATTTATGTTTTCATTCATTTTGAGAAAATTCTCAATATTTTGAGAATCTTAATTGGGTCAAAAACAACCCCTATCGTGAAAAGTGCAGGAATTGGAAGGGTGAACCTAAAATATGTTTGACTTAAAGGTTGATGTCCACAAACCTTGTATACGCTATTCCAAATAAAACACACACACACAGCTTTTCTTGCCCCTGAAACCAACCCTACTCTGCTGTCACAGATATTTATATTGCAGCCTCTCCCAACGACTGGATTTCATCTTTTCGCCTCTTTCCTCTCCCCCGGCTCCCCTGTCAGAAATCACCTTGGACCAGGAGTTCTCCTTGCAGAGCAGGTCTGCGTAGAAGTAGGCCATCTTCCAGTGCCTCTTGTAGGTGAAGCACCACATGAGCTCCCAGTAGCACATGTGGTGAAACTGCTTCCACTGCTGCTGGGCCTCACAGCACTCCTCAAAACGCTTGATGGCCTGTGAGAGACGGAGACGGAGACAAAGATTGGCGCCCACACGCAGGTGGAAGCTGGACGATTTGTCTTCAGGTGACCAATTGCGTACTCACGCCGTCCAGGTTGCCTTTAATCTCCTCTATTCGGCCAGCGAAGAACAAGAAGATGGATCCCTGGGGAGAGGAGGACAAGGCAGAGGACGTGTGGGATCAGCACAAAGCAGGACAATGTGGGTCAGCTAGCTAGCTAGCATGTTCCAAGACCGTCTCAACCTTGGGGTATTTTTTGAGGTACGGCTGCAGCAGCTTCTCCGCGTCCGCCACGTCTCCCTCGCCGGTCCCTGCGAGACACAGATAGGACAGGACGCGGTCTGAGACCAGGTGTGATACGAGGTTATGTGTTAGTGTGCGCTTCCGCCTTTACCAAGAATGAAGCTGAGGAAAGTGTGGTAGCACAGGAGAAGCATGTTACACAGAAACGATCTGAAGGTGGTTTCTGCTGAGCCGTCCTGAAGCTGCTCGAGCCCAAAGTCCTACACACACACACACACATACACACACACACAAGCGCAGTACTGATGAGAAATACATAGTGAAACTTCACCTAGAACCCACAGATAGATCTTCACTTCACTCGAGGACACATCCGGCCCAATTCTGCATCTTACCATCAGCTCTCAGTCTCACTATAATGTGTCTGGGGGATGTGTGTGTGTGTGTGTGTGCGGGGGCTAGTGGGGGTTGGTGTCTGCTATGATATGGTGCACTCACCTTATTACCAGAGAACCCAACAAACTCCAGCAGCTTCAGCGTCCGCGTGGGTAACATGGAAATCATCTGCAGGAATAGGTTGAATTCAGTAATTGTACACACACACACACACAAGATGAATTGAGTAATTGCGTACACAGTCAATACAATGTGTGTGTCCGGGGCCTACGAGACGAGGACGGAGACTGAGCTCCACAACATGTTTATCCTTTATCGCTTTTTCAGTCATATAGAAACCGTGACTGTGACATTCACTACAGAAACTACAACTATGACTATTAGATGCCTCTGCCAACTTTCATCATCATTGGGGAGGGGAAAATATGAGTCAGGGGGAGGAAGAAAAATCCAATGAACAGTAATGTGCAGAAACTCTCTGAATATGAAAATGCTAACTCAGTGTTAGCTCAAGACGTTACGAGCAGCAAAGCAGCTGTTTGCATCTGTCCTCAATTTAGTAAAGGTTATGATAATTCTTTTTATTAGTAGCAGTAGTAGGAAAATTGTAATGATAGTAAGTCATTGTATTATTATTATTATCATATTATATTATGATTATTATTATTATTATTATTATTATTATTATTAATGTCATTATTATCATTATTATTATTATCATTATTATTGTTGTTGTTGTTATTGTTATCATCATTATTATTATTGTTGTGTTTATTATCATCATTATAATTACTTTTTCTACTATTTATAATATTTCCATTATTATTTCTATTATCATTTTTATTATCATCATCATCATTATCATCATCACCATCACTACTATTATTATTACTATTATTACTGTTGTATTTATTATTGTTTTATTATATTTATAATATATACAGTGTATATATATACAGTATGTATATATAGATATATTGTAGTATATATAAGATATCATAACATCAACAACAACAATAGCAATGATAGTAATAACGACAACAATAACAATGATAATGATATGACGAGAATGATGTGATAATAAAAACAGTACCATTACTATTATCATATTCTATTCGTTATCATCATTGTCATTATTGTGGCCTCATCCATGGCCCTGAGTGTGTGTTCCCCCTCCTCCATACCAGGTTGAAGGCTCCCACTCCCAGCTTCACCCCTCCCTCAAAGTGGCCATGGTTGTCCCCGTGTGTGTATCCAGTGGACTGCAGGATCGTGTGAAGCTCTCTGCGCAGCAGACATAAAGGTCAAAGGTCAGCCAAGTGACAGGAGAATGGGAGAAAAGCCCAAAAATGAGCCGAAGAAGGAGAGTCTGAGAGGACGCTCACTTGTAGGTCTGGTAACTGTTCCTCACTTTGATACCTCCTTTGATAAAACTGATCATGTTCTCATCCTGCAGAGATGAAGAGGACAAGAGAGGACAGAGACATGCTTAGGGGACAAAGCAGGATGCGTGGCGAGCTGCGCAACACGGCGGGTCCTGACCTGAAGGAAGGTGAGTGCTGCCCTCTGCAGGAGACATTCGGCATAGCACACCTCAGCGTGCAGCTCCTCTGAAACAAACCCGTTGCATTGTGATTATTAAGAGCAAAAGCCGCCACGGTGTGTGTCAGGAGGCCTTCACTGACCTTCTGTGAAATTCCTGTTGGTAAAACTGGACTTCTTACGAAACCTGAAAGAACACACACACACACACACACACACTCATTCAGCAGTGACACACAATTATATCATCTCTCTGTTTGTCTTTGTTTTTATGCAAATGGCCGACTCAGCCTCATCCGGGTAAAGGCGAGAAGTCACCACCGCGGCCGGTCAGACTGTCGCAAATACAGTGGCGTGCGCGCGTGTGTGTGAGCGCACACGTGTGCGTGTGTGTACTTTGGGGTTTAGCTAGCGATATCTAATGTGGTCTGCGTACGGAGGAGTGGCTTTCAGATTCTCGCTATGGCTACAGGACAAACAGTGACAGGCCGCCGCGACATTCCTTGCAGCCGCGAGTGTGTCCGAGA
>OMPJ01039831.1:0-32981 GCA_900312935.1 Carapus acus | reverse complement strand
GTGCAGGAGTTGTATGTGGTCCAGTTTGTGGTCTAATGAGCGCACGTTGGAAATTGGAATGGATGGTATAGTCGGCTTGTTTGGTGTGGCCGCTAACCTCACCCGGATACCCCCCCGCTAGCCCCGCCTCCGCCTCCTTTCGCACCGCTTGCTGCGCGTTCTTAGCGGGTGTGGTACCGGGACAGGGGTCGCAGGTGAAGTAGTTTGCAGGAGTAGCCCAAACCCCCGTAGCTTCTCCACGACCGCCGGCTTTAAATCAGACAATCCGGTACTGGCGATGTGAAGCAGTCTCTCAGGGCTGTATGTTTGCCCTGCGGAAGATCGACACGATGAACGCGAGCACCGCAATTTCGGGAGAGAGAGAGTGGCCGCTGCGTCCGCACGCGCCGCCGTCTTCCTAGCATGTGCAACGTTAAGCTGTTTTGTGGCAGCTGAATTGGTGAGGCAACGGTCGGAGCGTAGCACAAGAAAATCCCTCCAGTCTGAGACATGACAATGATCATGCCAAGGACAGTGATGGAAAAAGGCATGCAACAGATGTAGCCAGAAAACAAGGCAAAGTAGGACAGAGGACCCTCTCCAACTAGAATCTGACTGAGGGGACAGGTGGAACGGCTTTCTATTGCTCGCGATTTTAAATTCAGTCTTTTCCATCAAACCACAGGTGATGTGGTACTGTGGTACAGGTACTTCCCTCAGCCTTTATAGACTGGGTTGCACTGGGTATCATCAAGATGCAATATGGTCCGAACAATGGGCATTGTACTGCTGACATTTGTCCTAAAAATACTGAAATAATTATATTATTTGATTATATTGGGTAAAATAAGGAGTAGAAGGGAGGGACAGGACTAATAAATAGATAAATAAATCTATTTTGGAAATCTGTAATGAATATACGGAGGGCAACGGATCAATAAGGGAGGAAAAGGACCAAATTTGCAACAGTTTTTCCAAATGAGATCTATGAAGTGTACTTTAAAGATTTGCTGTGAATAACTTTTTAAGGATGATGTACTGCGCCTTTCGCTTGGTTTGGCCACCTTATTGTGACATTTTCACCTTATGGATTTTTAGTCTGGTTGATACATCTGACATTATCACAACATTCAAAGTAAGTTTGAGGAACTGCAGTGGGAGGATGTGTGAAGAACCACTGTTGAGGTTGTTATAGTAGGGCAAGGATCTGAGATTTTGACTTTTTTTTTTTTTTTTACAAATCACTGTCTTTTATCATTTCCTTCTTTTAGTTGATTTATCACTTATTGTCGTGGCACCATGATAGAAAAAAGACAAGTATCCTGTATTCAGGACACTGTCATGAAGATTAAATGCTTACTTCAAAGCTCACTGAGAGGTTTGGAAAATTCTGGACACAGATGCATTCTAATCAGTCACGTGTGGTAGTTCAGGTCAGGGTGTTTTTTCACTGTGACATTTTCTTAAAAGATGCAGATTTGTGGTCTTGTTTTTGATGCCTCCCAGGTGTGAATGGGGACATTTTAGCATGTACATAGCAGGTGTTGTAGGACGATGTCTTCAAGACGAGAGTGGCTCGGCAGTCAAAGGTCATGTGTTTTACTAATCAAAATGCATTTGCATCCATGCCCTTCTCAAAGAAAAGTGAAAGGAAGGAGAGAGAAGGCGTTCAAATGGTAGTTTGTTTTGAGGTCACCTCCAATCTCGTCGCCATGAAGACCAATTTTTGAGACCCTCTAAAACTGGCAGCTGCAAAAAAACATTGCCAGTCAATAGATGATCTCTGACATCTGTAGTTAATTACGAGCTGAATCACAATGTCAGACCTCTCCCCCTGCTGTCACAGATGCAGCCGGCTCAGAGGTAATCCTCTCGTGCAAATGGACGCTGTGTTTTTGCATAGTTCGATTATCAAGAAAAATGTAGGAATTGACACTAATTGATGAGAGGCACAAGTGTCGGAGCGTCCTTTTCTTATACATCACTCATGAGAATGACTTTCAGTGATGCCCAAAAGCGATTATTTCAAATACTGACTACATTGGGATAGCTTTTCTTTAATTAACTGTCAGCGTGGCACTAAAAGCTACTCTCTCTACCACCAAATTGTCTCATTTGTGACGTTGAGCAAAAATCAGGCGACATTACCATACTTCATTTCTAGCACAAGATGAATTCTTCCTGGTCTAGCATCCAGACCAGAAATCACTTTTAGATATTTGGAGACACAGAACAAGCAGAAACATGAAGTCTAGGGCAGTGTAATGTTCAGTTGAAGATGGATGGCTACAGGTTTTGGCAGTGGAGTGGCCGCACACGCTGAAGCAAGAGGAACGATACTGAGCGGAGAGGCAGCAAAGCACCGTGGTTGCATTCTCACCGATAAACTGGCGCTGGGCTTCCCTGGGCCTCGCAGCTGAACACCACCTCTCTGTTCTTCTCCACCACGTCCACAGGGTACACTATGCTGCCCGGCTGCTTGGTGAACATGGGACTCTGAAGGACAGTGCTCTCTGTAGGACAAAGAGACAAGACGGTAAATATATGAACCTGGCCGACGTGCGCACAGCTGCAGTTTAGAGCCAAACTCCCTTAAGCTCCGTCGAGTATCATCGGGGCCAAACCACGAGCAGACAAAACACATCAATTTTGAACCACCTGTCGCAACAGTGTACAAAGAATGATTTGATGTGATATGGCGTCTTCAGCGGCTATTTCGGACGGTAATAGGATGTAGCACTTGATTTATAACAAACAGTCGTTTGGAATATGGCTGGAGTCTGTTTTGTCGGCATGCTGTTATTCATTCAGCATGTCGGATAATTTGTGATCACGCAGAGGTTCAAGCAGCTGGGTTTTTGGTGGATTTGGATTTTTCTGCTGTGAATACTGAATCAGACATCAGAATTAATATTTTGTGTCTTCTTGAAGGGTATTTATTCATTTCAGTTTTGTACCAGTAAAGCCCTCTATATAGATTGCACCGTCACGTTTCGATTCACAAGAAAACATGGTAATTTTTTCATATCAAGAAAAAATGATCTTTTCTTGTTTACACTGCAATTGCAGTGAACCATGCTCGAGCATGTAATCATTATAAATTATGAAAGTAGTTTACTGGAAAAAATTACGACACATCTGCTACACTTTACCATACAATCAAACAGGATAAAATAAAAATTCATTCCAAACAATTGACAAAAGAGGGAACGCAGTCCTCTGTGTGTTATATCTAAAATCCCTTTTCACAGTCTGGATCGGCGGGTGGCTAAGGATAAAATCACACCTGCTGTAGTTCAAGGCAAAGTGAAAGTAATTGTCACTGACAACGTTGTGAAGGTATTTATGAGATTTGTAAGCAGGGCATAGACACCTTGACTGTTGACTCCACTGTAACAAAAGCTCAGAAAGAGATGTCGCAAATTTTGATGCATTCCACAAACATGTATTGTTAAAAGTTGACAGTTTGTCTTTTTACACAAATTACACTGTTAGTCATTTTGACACACTGCCACTATTCAGGGTTAAAAACTGCAAATACCAGAAATATGGTAAGCAGAGAATAATAAAAAATCATCATGACATGTTGCGACTCCTCACTAGAATTGTGTTGAGAAAGTCAGCAACTCCTGCACATTCCCTCACAGGGTTATGTTTCGTTTTGTTTTGTTTTGAATTCCTCTTCATTTATGCAGTGCGCATTTACCAGGATGACCAGAAGCCTTAGGTCCTCACAACTTAAGGCATCTGGTCTTCACAGTCAAATTCCTCACAAAAGAATTAAACATTTATATTCACAGCAACAGAAACTCTTGCACAATGTTGTGAGAGCGGTGACAGAAGCTTTACATAGCCATACAGTGTGACATGCAGAGGGTAATACATTATTCAAAGAACTGCTCAGTAGGCAATCTAATTCTAGGAAATGTCTTTTCTGCAGACCCCGGCTTTCTTTCAGCTTCCACAATCCACGACGCATTGAAGTCTCACAACAATTTCGGTAGCTTTTCTTTTGTCATGCAAACCAGTGACTTTGTAGTATGGTGTATTCAGCCAGCGTGACTGTAGAGATTGTGAACCATACATATACTGTATATGTGTATGTACATAAAGGTAGGTCTATGTGTGTATGTCGATCTGTATACATACATACATACATACATACATACATACATACATACATACATACATACATACATACACAATATCATTTTGGTGATGAGAGGAACGTTTAGCCTCGGCCATGTTATGCTGTGGCTGTGGCTGATCTATGGCAATAATTAGCAAGGACTCATTCTCGAGTTCATTCACAATGAACACAGCGCTCTTATCTGGCAAATTTTGTTTGATTGCTTCTGTTCGTGCTGTCACTCATAAAATAATTTAGTAATAATTAACTGGCCCTCGTTGTCAAATGGCAAGTCTTCAAAATACAATACTGTCAGAGGATACCTGGCACAACAGTGTTTGAGTGGATTTGATCTCTTATCAAAATCTATATGGCAATATTGTGGAACACCACAATGTTGCTGAGCATCCTGTTATTTTACAGTAAATTTAAACAGTTACAAATACATCCACCACTAAACACTCAAGACATAGGAGGAATGTGATGCCGTCATCATTGACAGTCATTAACAAGGCACTGAATTTACCCTCCAGCGATACATCTCAACACTCTGCAGTAGACAAAGAGGAAAAGCAGTATTTTCATTTTAAAACGATTCATTTAGTCATTATCATATCATTGCCATATCATATCATACATCACATCTAGTCTGAATTGGGAATTAAATGACTAATATGAGAGAGATCATTTCAGTAGATTAGTATTCATCTCGATTAAATGGAAAGTGAAATATAGCATATGATAATTTGATATAGGATGCATTGTACACATGCTGCGTTTTAGTTATCAGTCATGCTCATCTTAATTCAATCTGTAGTCATAATCATGATACTTTTACTCGCGGGTCTGTGTGCAATTCATCGTAGAATAACGATAGCATAGACGGTGGCTAGGCACAAAAGTAAGTGTGTAACTTAACTCGCAGTGGTATGGACACCATGCTGAACCGGGGGAAGTAGGTCACCGTGAAAACCTGAACTCGCTGCGTCTCAACTAGTCAAACATTTCCACCAGGGCTCCCTGTCTGCCCCTACACACCTGCGACGAGCTACTTCCCCTCTTGCAGAAACTGATTCATCTGCGTGTGATGCGGTGGAAGAAATATGTCAGCCCCAAGCTCAAGGTTACTGCCACAGGGAATACCCACAATGCTCTGAAAATTGCCTGTTGCCTGCATTGTCATGTGTTCAAAGTTTTCTAAATCTTAAATATGGTGCAACGCATACAGTATGTATGCGGGTGACAGTGACAGCTTTGATGCTTAAAGATCTCAGTTCCTCTACAACAGCCAGCAGACTCTTTATCACACCTGAATGCAGAGTGCACCATATTACTCACAATGCACTTTAGGCGACAATACAAATATTTTCAGTGAAGGGTTTTCTAACATTTCCAATTTTCTTCCCCTGAGGGCAGCTCATTGTTGTCATACTATATACCAGTGCACACTGCAATACTTTTAGTTTTCCTGATTTACAGAATGATTCTGAGAAAACAAAATTTGTGAGATTCTTGACAAACATACAAAAGAAGGGCGCAATCGACCCTAACTCTTGAAAGACAGTGAAAAAAAATTAAAGTCATATCTATATAGTACCGCAGACTGACATTGAGGCACCGGCATGAGCATCTGAACACTGAAAAAATAATCAATAAAATCTATATTAATAAGGAGAGGTGGGGGAGATATTACAGAATAATACATTTAAGAGGTCCATGTCCTCATTTATCTGACAGAATCTCATGCTATTGTGTAGATTTGTGTAGAAGATAACCTGTGGTATAACCATTGACACCCTTCACCGCTAACATTAATCCACGAAAGATGAGCATCGAGCTACACTTAAATCTCAGAGTAACCTGTTGTGGTTGTCCCTGTCTGATTTCAGAGCGGTGGCCTTGTGAGATGTTTGAGGTGTGCTGTCAGCGGGGTCAACATTAATTGCTTAAGTCCTCACCAACCTGTCTAGAATTCTGGCTTGTCAGCCATTTTGATTGGTCCCCGCGCAGCCCAGCCTCCTCCCCAACAACCCACAATCCACCACTTGGTTACCTGACGATACGGGCTCAAACTGACAGTAATGAAATGTATTGTGAGAGTTGACTTTCCTTTTGTGTGGGCGTCCGCAGAGAGGCTGCCATGTTGGGACATCATAGACACAGAAGCCCCAACGACAGATGACCAAGCTCTGTTTTTTGCCTCCCACAACACAGCGAGCAGTAGATTTTCAGGAAAATGCACTCCAAGAGAATGCTAACACAAGGACAAAGCGAGTGCTCTGCTTTAGAGAAGTTTGCTACAATTGAGACAACAATGCCAAACCACATGTCCGACCTAGAAAGAGTGCTGAGTATGCAAGGACTTTGGGGAAATTTAAGGGGATTAGCCATGGTGTGCAGAAAAAAAAACGTGAAGTGTCTGCAGTAGTTTGTTTGATGTTTTTCCTCTGTCTGTGATGGTTAGGTTGGCTGGCAGTGGACATAATAACACCTCAAAAAGCTGATATCATGTTGTTGGAACACAAATAAAATGCTTTCTTCTGAAATAATGGGCTAAATAGTGTGACCTAGTTTCCTGTCACAGCATGCATATTGTCCGTATATGCATATATATTTTGCTTTTTTTGCAGAACAGGAGTTAGCAATTCAGCGTAAACCTCATAGTTGTAGTTGTAGTTCAGAGTAAATCCTTTGAGCTCCTGGTTTTCTGGACAGGCTGAATGTTTGCAGCCTGTGCTGGAACCAACAGCACAAACAATGTGAAAGTGCAACCTAAAACAGGGCTTTGTGGTTGTTTGTCCATCATAAGGCTCCTCTGAGAGACATGTCGAGAGAGTCTGTAATTTTACCACACAAGTTTGGGAAGCGTCACGACACTTAGCCGTGTATGTTTCTAAGGTGTTGCTGTGTTCAGAAGGGAGAAAAAAACAAAAAGACAAAGCACTCTACCTTCAGATGAGCACAATTTTTTGTGCATAAAAATGCGGTTGTTACTTCATTACCTACCTATTTCACCAAACCCCTGTGCAATGGACGGAGCTTTCGTCAGTTTTCCTTTTTCCCCTTTCTCCACTCAGACAGACAGACATGTATTCAAATCCACACTGGGATGACTGAATTCCCTCTCCTGGTGACATAATGGGTGTACAAGTCTTGGCATGCATGATGTAACAACAGCATAGCATCAAGGCAGCAACTGCAAGAGGGTTTGCTCACCTCAGCTGCCAAATTGAAGTATCTATACGACATCATTACACTCCGAATACGCAGCAAGTCCCTGCCTGACCATCCTGACTAATAAGTTATTTAACCCGTGTAGCCCTTTATTACGGGCAAAAGACTGGGTTAACGAGGACAACCACTGCTGAACCACTGCATGCATGGATAGTAACAATAATGCTGCCTGGCAGTGTGCATGCCTAACCACAGAGGACCTAAACTGACCACCTGAATGAAAAAAAGAAAATTAAGCCTCATCTCCCCATGGTGTTGTGATAAACACGAGGTCACTGCCCTGGCAGAACAGGTAGACAAGCCCTTTAGGACACACAGGCACCTATCACTGCCTCTGCCAAGAACCGTCGCATTAGTGTTCTCTCCCAGCCACTCAATTAGCGTCACTGTCTCATTAGAAAGCCCCACAAGCCGCAGGAAAACTTCGACGAACATTGCGCAGTCTCTATTGTCCTGTATCCTCGCGTTGACAGGCACATAAATCACTCATCTCTCCAGGTTGCCAGAGGAGAGGCAACAACAGAGAAATAAGCTTTGAAGCCATAACCCCAAAATACAAGCATAGTACAAACAGTGGTTGAGCTGGAAGAAAACAGCGAAGTGAACTTCCCTTCTTCTACACCAATAGGCATGAATAAAACATATTTTTTTGATATGCATATCAAAAGGCTAGAGTTGACAAAACAAAACAAAACAAAGCCAAATAAAAGATGTTCGGGCAGCAGAGGAGTGTTCCTCTCGAACCTGGTCTGAATCTCTAACATCACCAATTAGCCAAAGGCTTGGCACCGCGACCGTCTGGGAATATCGTCTTCATCATCATAATTGCTTCTCTTGAGGAAGAACAGGCGAGAGCACCTGGAGACGCCTACTCCAGGTTACCCAGACAAACTCTTCAATTTCCCAGACTGCAGCTGAGCTCCCACTTAATGTTGTCATCATGCAGATCTCAACAATAATGACAGCTTTAATGGCAGGAGATTAGCTCTTAAATGAAAAAAAATCTATGCGGGTTCTTGGGTCAAGTGAGGCGGAGGAGGAATGCGAGGAAGGAGACAATAAAGCACCTACCTACCTATCTATCTACCTATGCAGCAGTCAAAATACTGAAACCCTGTGGAACATACTGTGATCCTTATTTGCCTTGTGATAAATGCAGTAAAGTACACAAGTAACCTGAGTTACCTGACCTGCGGTAAAGCTGTTGGACTTCCAGATAGGCAAAAGAAGACAAAAGTGAATGTGTTGATGTAATCATTTCATAGCATTTCTATGCGAGTCGGCCATTGAGTTATGAATGCTCCAGGAAAAGACAAAAATAAGACACTTGCACACTTCTTAACAGGGACTATGAAGCAGGTTACAACTGGGTCACTTTGGAAGTAACAGGGACCAAGACCCGGGGACAGAGCACCACACATTCTCACCGCATGGCTCAGCTGGGCTGGCACGCAAAGTGGCGCGAGAGGCTGCTCACCTGGCAAAATGGCAGAGGTCAGTGCTCACCCTGTCACTCTAAACAGGCCTACAGAGGGAGGGGTCAACACTACCGGAAGTGACCCTGACATCAGCAAAGGCCATTAGTCATGCAGGGCAGACACACCAATGCCCTTCATGGACAGCAGGCACCATTATACAGCCACATCGAGGGGGCGTCATTATTTTGACACATCCCTGCGCTTTAATTAGGGGTTTGTGGTCATCACGGCATGTTTACATTCCAAGTGATAATGCTTGATTCAATTTTCTGCAGTCAGGCTTTCAACAGCAACTACTGGTACCACATATTGCCATTTGTTTGATTGAAACGTTGCTACATCCAAAATCCAGGGCCCACTACTTCACAATGTGTGAATTTAGCAATCCTACAAGCTCTGTGCAAGCCTCACTGCAACACAGATCTAGTTATTTTTGGCGGGACATCATGGGACTGTATGACAGCAGTGCGATGCACATCCAGCATGACGTCGAGACGCAGGAGGAAAACGTGAGTGGCATACAGGGCACCTGCAGCAGCAGCCCCAGCAACCCCAGTGAGACATTGATCTACAGGTCATTTCATTTGTAGACGTGGGTCGTAGGGGAGGTCAAACTATAAAATGTCAATCTTAAACATCGGACCGTTGCTTGAATTGTCCTGAGGGGGTAAATTAAGCTTTCTAATTCTGTGATATCTGTCTTGGGGCTGGTTTTGGTCGTAGGCTCGTTTTGGAGAACATTGGTGATTGTCTGTGACAGCCAAATAACATGCAGTGTGTGTCGTGCTTGATCAATTTGTCAATATGGGGATGTCGACCATCTATATATGATGAAAATGTAGGGACAATAACAATACTTGAACCCTATTTGTAAATCTGGGGGTAAGGCGAGACAGAGTCTGCTTGTATGTATGTATGAGTGTGTGTGTGTGTGTGTGTGTGTGTGTATGTGTGTGTGTGTGTGTGTGTGTGTGGTTGAAGTGATAAATGTTTGTGTGATGTCAGGTTAAATGCAGTGTTATAGAGATTAGCACCCACAGACTTACTGTGAATTGCATTAATTTGTCATGCTTAAGCTAAACTGCATTAAATGGATGATGAAGAATCTATTTGAATACAATGCATTTCATCCGTGTCATATCCAGTCTTCATATGCTCGTTGTGGATAATTCAATATCAATTGCATATGAAACGAATGCTCAGCACAGTGTGGTGTTTTAGTTTAGCATTGTTTCCAATCGTTGTGGCAAAGCATTGTTGGTATTGAGTTTACTTCATTTTGAACTTATAATTTCTTAAAACAGGTACATGATCCATCATAATTTGTCTGTCACATTTGTCTGGTTTTATTTTTGTCAAAGCTCTGTTATCACTATGTGATGAAGGAGCTGTAGGAGCAGAATTAATTGTAAAGTCTATACTGCATCAACCCATGAAAATAACAGTCCTGTGACAAAAATTAAAGTAGATGTGATTTTCATAGTGATGGATTATACCTGTCAAGCAGGTTTCCACATTCTTCAAGTTTGAAACTCATGCACTCTCCCTCTGGGTACAAATGGGAACCAGCAACAGCTTTGCAGAAGTAAAATTGTCAAACCGAAGTTATTCTCACATTTCATGCAAGCTACTCCTCTTGGAGCTGAGCCTTATTCATTTCTCCTCCTTCTGTGCATGTCACATATTGTCCAAATCCAGAGTGCAAGGCACAAGTTGATACCACATACAGGGTTACAACAAATTCTAAATTACAGGGAATGATTGTAAAAGACACAATTAAAATTGCATTTTTGCTAAACAAATAATCCCTACTTACATCACAACAAAGTACCACAAATATCTGCGTCAATCAAATATTGAACAAATATTGACACTGCCACTTACACAGGTAAAGGGGGTTTCACAGCTGCATGTTATCATTCTTGTTTCAAAATAAACTGACACCTCATTGACCCCAGATGAGCATTGACATGTTAAGTGCAACCAGCAACACTGATCAAATGGGGATAATCATGCTGCATTGCTGACTGGGGAAACTAACACAGCGCAGAGCCAAGTGGCTACATTTACAGTAAGTGGCTAAGTGAGGTTGACACACAATTGGCAGACTTTGCTCACTTGGACTCGATCTACATTGCAGCACACTGCAATCAATACATCAATCATGAGGTTTCAACCACAGCAGATTTGCCAAAAAAAAAAAAAAAAAAAGAAAAAAAGGCAGCCGTGTTTTCATGCACTCAAGCAATCATCGCATCTGAGACAATAGCCCAGGCTTTAGTGGACATTTGACAGAAATATCTGATTCTATCAGTTACACTCCTGATTGATTGGTTTGAAAGAATGCAAGCGTTTGGGCAGTAGTAACGAGCCCAACGACTTGTTGGTCAATTCGTGATTCATGGCTCAAATGGCACAGCAATTTCCTAGAATCTAGACAGATGCTAGTTCAACTGCGAGAGCATGACAGTCAACCCAAATCCCTAGATGTCTCTCCCATCAGATGAGCTGACAGCTCCTCAAAAATAAGCAATAAAAGAACAGATTTCCTTCAAAATTTGTTGATTTCACAAAAATCCAAATAATGAGTAAATAGGAGACAGCATGGCTCTGGACGCAGAGAAGATGTCTCGAAAACACAACAATGTGAATTAACTTCTTACCAAGACCTTAAAAATGTCCTCTGTTGAAATATCCTTCAGCACTTCACTGAATCCTCCCAAAGTGCGAACTAAGCAATTCCTCCTGAAATACTGCAGGAGTGTCCGGGGTTTCTAATGTACATCAATAGTTATAAATGAAAAATTTGCGAGGCTTTTAAATCTAATGAAAGTTGAACAACTCTGACAATAAACACAGATTTTTATATCAGTTCATTTCTTCAACCTCCCATTTAACGTAATCATACACAGACAAGGTGTTTGTGTTCACACCAACCACCACTTCATTTAAGATCCAAAATTCCCTCAAAAGAGAAACAAACAAGACTATCGGCTGTATTTGGTTGAAGGAAGACTCTCATGATAATGGAATTGCACCTGAGATTTTTGCCTTAGTCATAGTTGTAGTGACAATAAAAAACATGTCAATATGTCTATTGCGGAGTGAGAAAATGAAAACGCAATCAGTTTATTGATCATGTCACTAGTCAGCTTTGTTCCTCTGATTTGCACTGATGCTCAGGACCAAAGTTGGGCCAGGTCCAAATTATGTCAATGCGCAGGGTTCCGTCCTGTTGCTGCAGGTCTTTGGTCTGTGCATCAATAGGTCGATACCTATGTGGATCTCAGCAGACTCCCCATCACCTCTAATCACAAGGCCCATCATAATCATTGCCGGGGAAAATGACATTGATTCCAGGGACATACATCGGTACCGTTTCCAATCACAGCCAAAGCTCACCCTCTACCTGGCTCTGTTCGGGCTGATTGCCTTTTCGAAAGAGCCTAATTATTCGTAACTTTACTTCAGATTAGTCCAGTGGCAGGTTCACTCCAGGTAAGCTCTTTGAAATCTAATTCATGCATGTCAGGTGGTTTTATCTATGAATCTGCTCCAAATAGAGCGCAACATTTTCAAACACATGAAGACCTTGTATTGAGAATTAATTGCAGAAAAATGATGCAGTCACCCAAGGCAAGATCAGCAAGGTAGCCTCATCACACTTCAGTGGATTCAGACGGAGCCTTTGAATTAAGGTTAAAATTAAGCCTGGTAAAATTATCCCCAGTTTGTTTATGACATACAGTTCAAACAAGGAAAGTGTTGCCTGTTGTTTTGTATGTTTGATATCACATCGGAGATCTTCTCTTTGAGTGCACACTACCTGAGGAAGTGTCTACATGAGTCATTTGCAGTTATTCTGCTCAGTTTGGCCCCACAATACTTGTTACAAGATGCCCGGTGAGAACAAAGTGTACATCTCAGTAGAGCTCTCTTTAATGAAATATTACAATTACGCGGACACATAAGCCATGTGTCTGTCCCACTAACTCAACACTTAAATTTCATAAAATAGCACCCAGAGAAAACTGCCACAGCTCATCATTGCATTATGCATGGCATACATTTCTAACCCAATCAGCTGCTTTACAAGGTCATTAAAGAAAAGAAAGACATCCATAGTTGCTCTCCTAATCTTTAAAGTTAATTTACTTAAGTTCCTGCCAGTGCTAAAACCACAGTGTAATAATATTGGACATTCCTCTCTGCTGAGTGAGCAAAGGTCCAGGTAGTTGCGGATCTGCTCCCATCAATTCTTCAATTATCAGAGTTAATTGAAAGTATGATTCTTATGGAAGCTCAAAGGTTTTACATATGCAAGTTTGGTTGAGTCCAGCCTTGTGCTGCTGCTTGGCATGAAAATTCGAACATTAAAGTATGTGAATCAACTTTTTAACTTTGAACAACCGGGGCAGGGACAAATGGTTCACGCGTGTGTCATAATGTTGACATTCATTGTACTATTCTATAGCTGCAGTAAAAATATGGTCCTACATTTTCACAATACGGTGCTTGGTGATAACGTTAGTAGGTTTGACCTTTGGGAGACACATTTAATTATGTAATCAAACTGTTTGTGTGTTCAGAATTCTTTGAGGAAGTGTGGAGGTAACAAGCTAAAGCTATGCTGTCAGAAGGGAAAAATGCAACATCAGCAACGTGATGGAATGTGGACCACAACACTGTGGAGTGGTTCAACTACGGAAAGATTAGCATTAAAACGACTTAAAGTCCTACTTCCACCAGGCTTCGATCAATCCGTTTCTTTGTCTTTTAAGCTGATGTCAGCAGTTTGTTCAGTTTTCTGGGTGTAGAATTCTGAAATATTCAGACTCACTCATTGCATCCTGTCTTGGACTGATTGTGAAGAAAGTTTAAGTGTGATGGAGCAGTAGCTACAACTTATTTTTGGATGCAGCAAATAGTTTTCAGTTTTATGACTGTGTAACAATGGTTAGGGGGACAGCGAGGCTCACAAAGTCTGTGACTGTCGTAACGATTCTTGAGGTCAATCTAATTACATTTTAACAATGCCCATTACAAACAGGGTTGAAGTGTCCTTGAGCAAGGCATTGAATCTCTCTACCTTCTCCCTTGGCACGTTACTGGATAGCCCACAGTTTTCTCATTGAGAATCAATTTCAGAAGCAACCTCCCTTGGGTATTAAGTCAATCAAAGTAATGTTTTTTATTTTCTTTTATTTATAAAATGTACAGTAATCATTAATGAATACTCACCGCTAATGACCTAAAGTGGAGAAGTTTATGATTATTTTTAACCAACTGCAAACAATGTTTGAATTTGGTGTTGTGTTTTAATGTTTTGGCGGTGGTGGCGTGTTTGATGGTTTAATGCTACTTAAATTTACTAGTGAGTTTTACCTGTAATAGAAAATCCACTTTGTATATTTCAACCCGCCAGTCCCCGAATAAGATTTACAAGAAAGCTCTTTTGTCGTAAAAAACAGATAAGTGACAGGTGAAAGGGAGGAGAAAAAATGCCATCGTTGCGTGGAAGGTTGTAAATATGTTTATAGTGCTTACCTCAGTGGCAATAAAAAATAAAAAAAAACTCTGGAGTCTGGCACCTTGGTGAGTCCACTTAGTGGAATAAGATATTCATCAAGTCACAAGCGTAACCCTTCATACAACCATTTCTTCCCAGACGAAACATTCATACACTTTAACAACAGATCAAGTGACACAAAAAAGTGTTTTGTCAGCCACAGTGAGGAGTCCAGTGTCCTCCTTCGGTATTCTAAGAGATGGAGAGTATGACATGATCCTTGAAAAACATTTCATTTCTTGCAGGGGGCTGAGAGGCGACCGAGAGGAGGGGTTCAGGGTCACCAGAAGGAAAAATCTCTGCACATACTGTATCCTAAGCAGCTTATTTTGAGGTTTTGGAACACAGTGCTCTTTCGAGCTCTATCACGTTCTCTCAAGGCATCCATGAGAGTTGCATTTCATTCTAGGTATGAGACCGCCTCCGTCAGCAAAGGACCTTCCTCTCACTCACTAGACAAGTTAAAGTGGAAGGAAAGTACACTTTAGTTTACAGAGTGGCCATTTAAAAGCTATTGAATCTGATTATTGTGATTTGGTCTCCCCTAGGATGAGTCACTTGAGACTGAATTTCAACCTCACATAAATCCTCGATTCCCCCTCTTCTTTCTTAGAGGGAACTAATGATTTTTGATAATGACATTTGATGAACAGCATGTGACAAATTTAATTTGTAATCCCATCAGTTGACTCATATTATGCAAATGAAGGTATCATTAGTAATTACAATCTAAAGCCACTTCTTTCAGGTAAAAGACGTTGGTGCGCTTCAATATAATTGGTAGCCCTCTCCATCCTTGTGACCAGTAATGCTGGTACGTTAAAAGAAGAACGAACGAATGCAAAATGACCACAATTACTTATTAACAACCTCTGCTCTGCTTCAACGTTAATTTTTTACTAAATTACCAAATTAAGCTGCAAGAAATCATCGCCAGTGAAGTTCATGATCACATTAAGGAGACCTCTAATGAGCTGTTTTAGCACAAATCTTTTCCCGGCAGATGATTTTGTAGTAATAAACTGAGGAAAAAAGTAGAGTGATGTATAATGGAGCAAATATACTGTAATAATTGCAATCTGTGGGGATGATTTATTGTTTGGATGGATACGATCGTATGTTGGCTCTGGCATTAATGATCAATTCTCTTTTCAAGATGCATCCACTTGAAATTGTAAACATGATGACATGATGATCTTGATGCCAAATAGCTCCATCGAGACAACCGGACTGAAACTTCAAACACCTTTTGAAACCTTTTCCCGACACCAACTGTATACCACTGCACACAGGACAATGTGGGTTGGTGGGTCTTTTGGGCCTCTTGATTCGTTTTGTTTGAATTTTTCATTCTAAGCATTGATTCAACAGATCAGCATCTCCTACATCATTGGCTCCTCTTGACACTGGCCCACACATGAGTGTACAGTGAACCTGATTAGCTCATTAATTGGCCCTGCAGAGAGCCGAGATTGCAATTCCTTTGTCTCTCAGGTAATCCATCAGTCACAGAAAGAGCAGGAGAGTGACATTTACTATGCATTCAAAACGCAAGGGAGGAGATGAGACATTGCAAATGGAAAGACAGGAGTCTTTAAGACATCACCTGCAACATGTGCAAAACTGGCCTTGTTTAGTGTTGCTGCCTCTGGTAGCAGGTGAGTTCACTAGTGAGTTCATTGTTCATCAAGAGCAAGCGTTTCTTGTTTGCGGTGCTTTGGCCAATAATTCTGTCACTGTCAAGACATGATATAACAATTTTTGACTCCTTCGTAAACCTTTTTTCCATTGTACACCAACAACTGTGGTGGTTGTCAGTGAAAGGAAGCGAATAAGGCTGATTCTGAAAGCCTGATCTGTCTGAATTTACGCACAAGGTCTTTGGAACGTGTTGGAACTCACAAATCACTTGATGCAAGCTTTGTCAATGACAAACTGTCTCTCAAGCACAAATGACAAATATCTCAAATAAATAACTTTTAATGATATCCATCTGTCAAATCCCTGAAGGCACTGCATATCAGAGATGGATTGTTTTCACTGTGGACACACAGTTCTGTATATTGAGCTTCTCCTATACTTTCTGCTATCAGTGCAACTCGCAGGAAAAGTGATGACTACCCCTCCTTAATGAATATTTATTAATATCTTGTTGATATTCCAACCTTAATATATTTGAATAAATATCTAATATTGCACTGTGCCTCTAGCTGAAATGAAAGCATATGTTAATACAGCTCAAACTGCAGTTACTGTATCTTTCCATGAGTGGGAATAAAATTAAATATTAAAGAGATCCGACACTTCACATCAGTAAGGCTACTACGATTTCGATGACGATTTGCCAAAATTGTGCTAAATTGCTTAGTTTGTAATTCACATATGCTAACTACGCTTTCATCTCGAAAAACATGCTTAACTGCTGTGCCTTCAAATGTACACATATATTATTCATAATGGGGATTTTTTTTTTGCAGACCATTTGGTAAACACATACAGTATATTCTTCATAACACTCAATACATTGAATTAATAAAATGTTGATGCTGATAGTAACTGGATGGAATTTTGTTATTTCATGCAGTAAGTAGACACGGAAAATTATTTCACAAGTAAAGGAGTCGTAAATGCACAGCTCGTTTAGGTGCAAAAAATGTATCCAATTACCGAATGTGAGAAAAAATCACCCCAAGTGAGGCAGTTGTGGCATCAGTCACAACATGTTTTGTCATTTTAACTGTCAGCAAAATGGACCACATGGTATGGAGACCTATGGCAGTGTGTGTTGGGAAGCTGTGACTTTATGTCCTCAGTGTGGTTGCTGTAAGTAAACAGTAGTAATGACATCTTGCAACTGCTATTTCGGGGATTTATTTCCTCCTAAAATTTAGTGCACACTGCTCTCTCGGCCAATCCTTTTTTGAAGAAATAAAAATAAATAAATTACGGCTTGTTTTCTGAAAGTCACCGATCTTATCACATCCTTTTATATTACGATTGTCAAAGCAGCTTTTCTTCAGAATAATAGATTGCCAGAGATTTCAAGAAACCGTTGAAAGGTAAAAGGCAAATCATCAAAAAAGGAAAAAAAAAAAAAGATGGCTGGCTTGAAGTCTTGTTTATGAAATAAACGTACAGCGCAACTGGAAACATGGTTCTGACTCATGCACTTTAATTTCCTCAGGCAATTACTGAGAGCCCACGAGGGAAAAAGTCAAAAATTGTGGTAAAAGTTTTTGTCTCTGAAGCGGGAGACATACAGGTGACATTTGAATAAGGTTCAAAGACAGCTCAGCGTATTGCATGGTTAAAAGGACGACCACAAATACAATAAAAGGGCAAACATGGTCTGAAGTTTTTCCTGCAATTCCTCACTGGCAGACATTGTAAAAACGAGAGGAATCTGATATTCCAAGACTGGGTGCCGCGTATTGAAATGAGTCTGAAATGCATCCAATATTTCTCTTTGAACCTGCCGTCTTAGCTCACAGATTAGAGTTATGTGCATGTTGATCCCAAGCAAGACAGACACACAGACAGACACTGTATTGATCCAGATTTGGGTGGGAAATCTTAAGTGATCCAGGCTTTCCTATATTCATGACCTTGCTCTGGGTGCTCAGGACACTTCTTGTCATACCAAAACAAGAGAACCTCTCTTAAGTGTGTTACATAAACATCGTGAGAGCTCTCCAAATGAAGTCAAGGTTCATTACCACCAACGTGCTATAGAAGTTAAAGAAAGACATGAGGTACAAAGTTTTGCTTTTCAGTACCAAGTACAGGTTGACAAAAATTGACACTAAATGCTTGCGGAACATCTAAGAGATAATGCTTGCCTTACGTTATTGAGGCTGAACAGCACCAAGGTTGCTGTCTGACACTCAGTCACTCAGCCCTCCCAATTCTTGCCTGCTCTTGTGTGCGATACATTTGATAATACGTTTGATAAGAATTTCAATTAGGCAGGAGAAATGGTATAAGACGACCAAGTCAGACTGTTAAGACTATCAATACAATGCAACCTTGGGTCCAATTAAGAGTCAAAAGGTTGCTGGTTCAGTCACAGCCTAGGATTCATTTTCAGTTTTCTCCTTGAACAAGATAATGACCCCTGACTGCTCCCCCGATATTATGCTTACTAAGGAGTCCAGTGCTCCTACAAAGTCAAATCAGAATCAAATGTAAGTCAATTCCAGGATTTCGCCATCGTGTGTGGGTCAAAGGAAGCCATTCTTGCCAAAGTCATATACTTCCTTTCAGTAGCTGTATTTCCCTTACACAACAAAAACGTATGTTTCTTACCCCTGGAGCAGGTACTTCTATTTCAAATATATGCATATTTCAACAAATGTATGTATACCAGGCTTCACTTGCATAAAACGAATATGCCAATGTGTGAAACCGTGTGTGTGTGTGTGTGTGTGTGTGTGTGCACGCGTGCGCTTTCATGCATAAAACCTTTCTTGAAAGACAGCCTCTTAAATCTGCTCCGACTATCAAGATAAAGTTCTGAAGCAAAACTCTAAAAAAAAAAGGAAACTGGTGCAACTTTAAAGTAAAAGAGTTAATAGAAGTAAACGACACTAACTGTTATTAGCATGGCCACATAAAATGGGTGATGACTACCAGATTTAGACTTCGGAATCCGATTATCCACCGACACACAGGAAGTACTCAAAGAGAACAAGGTAGAAAAAAGGCATTGTATCATGTAATAATGTACAATCACACAACCAACGCAACCCTGCACCTCATCCACCCAAGC
The DNA here is from genome assembly GCA_900312935.1 of Carapus acus. NCBI lineage: Eukaryota > Metazoa > Chordata > Actinopteri > Ophidiiformes > Carapidae > Carapus > Carapus acus. The sequence goes on along the minus strand of OMPJ01039831.1, from coordinate 13,824 downwards.
CTGATGTCAGCGAACATCAACGTCCTGTTTAAATAATTCACAGCTGGAAAATCAATGGGTGGGTTCCTCTCAGAAATAAATTATTAAGCAACAGCTTTATCCGATGAATTCTCTCTTTTGTCATTAGGAATTTAAAGTAATTTTTTCCACTTGACAAAAAAATTGAGGTGAGGAGACAAAAAGCTAAGATACAACATGAAAAATGAACAAACTACAGGCCTCAGAGGTGTACTTTTTGTTTTTTGATCTCTCAAAAAATAAAACTCAAAAAAACATCGGCGTTCTCTGCTCTGTATTCACAGAGCCTCCTCGACTAGAGTGTCTATTGTGCACATGTACTGCCGATAATAACATGATCCAATTACCGGCCTCTCCTGCTGCGCTGAGGAAAATAGTCAGGCAACATCAACATGTTAAAGAAATTGCGTGTAAGCATCCGCCTGTCTCCCAAGGCACAGGCACTGTTTGTGTGGGTGGACGAGTGGGTGTGGGAGGTTTTGGGAGAGCAGACCACACTTCTCTGTCCCTGGTCATGTCCTCCAACACCTCCCACGGGAGTCGTTCCCTGGACAGCAGAGAGATATGATCCTTCCCTGCATGTCCTGCGTCTTCCCAAGGGTCTCTTCCAAACCTGGGTGTGCCTGGAAGATATCTCTTGGGAGGTGACCACGGGAGACGTCCTTAGTAGATGTCCAAACCACCCCAGCAGTGGTCAGAGCAGTACTGACACTGCTCTGAAGCCAAATGTCCGAGCCTCACAACCCCTCCCCAAAAAGCAGGGCCTGGACATCCTGCTCGCTACACAAAGTCCCTGACCATCAGTGAGGAGAGGAGGCTTGATGAATAAATTCATGTTCGGCTACACAGTTGGGAGGATCTGATATGCAGCCCCAATTTCTGCATTGATCAGTGTGAAACGCAATACTACAATTAATTCAGATATTCTGTACTGTATTGAAACTGTGATCTCACCAACAACAAAAGGAATTAATCTCACACATCCATGTTTTGCTCTGTGTCCTCCTACTGACCTCATTTGACTTTGATGAAAAGTCAAGGTCAAGCAATGCCAAAACAAGTCAAAACACAGGGAATACGTTGGGGAGAAAACTGAATACTAAGGTAACATTATTCTGCTACGAAAGCAGTGGTGGTTTTGTTGGATTTGTGTCCTCGTATTGTAGACAGGCACTCCCCGATTTCACTTCCTTTTTTATCGTCTGTGGAACAAAAGGTAAAAATGTGAAAACTTCTCGACAGCAAACCGGGGAAATGTAAATGTAACCTCAAAGAACCTCCTCTACTCACAGCCTATCTCAAACGACAAAACTCACAAATCCTTTCTTCTGCTTTGTTCTATGGGAAGAATGCGAGCACTTCAGCTCTATTGTGATGAACACGGAGCATCCTTCCTGTTTCAGGCGGTCCATTTTCAGCCCTCCCTCTAATCTGGGCCACAACATGCATTGTGAAATGTATTTCATTTCAAACTGATAAGGAAGGGGGTATGATAATCCTTTTGCTGGAGCTTAAATGTTCTCAGATGTTCGTTTGCAGTCTGGGCTGAGAATATCCCAATGCAGAGGTTTACCCATATGCCTCTCAGAGAGACTGTTTAAAGATTAATTGCTGTAAATTTCACAAGACGTTAAGAGGCCTTTATTTTAAAGTTGAACCTCAGATATCTCTGTGTGCTATTTTCACCTAAAAAAGCAGGGTCTCTGTTCCAACAAACCCCGATTGTCCCATGACATAACCCTTCATTCTCTTTCTTCGTGGCAGACATCCTTTGAGGACAAAGCTTTTGTTATCACTATCCTTATTTCAGACATGGACTGACACCATTGCTTCACCATCTCTCAGCTGCCTCCGTCTGTATGTATCCAAACACCCTGCACCACCAAACTGTTCGCCATAAGGGTTCTGCTGCTAGTCACTTATTACCGTCTGTCAGCTACCAGATCAAGAGGGATGGATTGTTGATGATGATACGAGCATCAACAGCTTGATATCATTGACAAAAAAAATGTTGTAGTAAATCGGTTCAATCTCAAGGAGATCTATTATTTTCTACTGTTTGCCAGTGTTGCATATTTGACTTGAAAAACACTCCTTAAGAAGTGTGAAGAGTGAGTCGCTACAAAAGACCTCCATTGGATGCTTTTGCACATCCAAATCATACAAATTATGTAATAATTGAAGAAGTCATAAGGACTCACATCTTTCCTGATGAGGTAGAGAGTTGATTTAAGGAAACACTCCACGACCATCGAAAAACCTTATGCTACAGTGATTCCCTTAAGGAGGCCAGGGAAACAGATACTGACAGTTTTGGAATTATTGGGATATGCACTTTGTAACATCAACTGTATCCTCTCATTTCTTATGTCCACCAAATGAAATGGACTCAGTATCCCTCGACTTGCAAGAGGTCAACCTCCCAGGACTGACAGCCCACCACCACCACACAAAAAAACACTCTCCTGTATACAATCATTGTGAGAAAGGAATAGTGTTTGCAATATAAAGGACTATTGTTTACCAACAATTATTACAACTTATATAATGCTTAACCATTTTGGCATGCGGTTTCAAAACAAACCTTCAATGTAATGACCAGTGTCATCCTATTGAACCGTATTTTCAAAGGCAAGGCTTTCTGTAAGGTATGCTGACTTAATGTGCAGGGGACAGCAAAGGCTTTTGAGCGATGAGGACGACTTTTACCGGAATGGGACCTCATTGTGAAATCCCGTCCTTCATCTTTATTTGTCTGATACCTGTTGATTAAATATTTTAAGTGATTCAACCAGTGTTCAGTGTTGACCCCTCCTATTTGTAAGGGAGACAAATTAAAGTCCTCCATCAAAATGTGATCAATGCCAGAGAGCCTCTGGGTGAAACGGGTACCATGGGGTAATGAAGCTATAATTCACCTTAACTGCACAGGAAATGAGTGATGGACAATTGAAAGACTAAAGAGGAATTCCTCATTACGTGATGTCCCCCTTCTATTCGAGAGCAAACACATTTTTCCTCAAAAGCTGAATTAAGTACAGCAATGTGTGAATTGAGCAAGTTACATGGCAAGTTCAGTCCATATTGATCCCTTTGTTCATTCCCTTTTTCGTGCATGGGCTCCCGAATTAATTACTTCATTCGCCGGTGACTCATTGATGTAATTAAACTGCTCAAGTAATTTGCATTGACATTCTTGGGCCAGACACACCATAAAAGTAGGCAGGTTTAGGTCTGCAATAGTTGGGAGTAAGATGACCCTATAAGAGGCATTGACACCGCTTAAATTTCTAAAGTTAGCAAAGTTCCGTTTACACCATCTTGACAAAAAGAAGCAAGAAAGAAATCCCCAGCTGAACTGATTGGAACGATAGCATCTAAATGAAGAATTACTTGAAGAAAAAATAGATTGTCGCAAAAATAAAAGCTTGTACACAGTGAGAAAATTGATTCTTTTTTACCATTTGTAGACCTACTTTTGGGAGTTTCACAAAAGCCTGATACTGGTGACAGCTCTACTCCTCTCTTTGATCAAACAAATTGTGATCGCTGACAACTTAAATATTTAATATGTTCCACTCTATTTTCGTGTACTCTAAATAATCCCCTCTCCTTCCTTTACTGAGCTCGAGAGAGGTGTTGTCTCTGAATGTCCACATATCATCGCTTTTATTTTACCTCCTGTCATTTGCCCTAATACATATGCATAAGGTCTCCCACTTCATGACTATTCCGGCGGCAGAGTTTTGACAGATCTTCACAAGAATTTACTTTACCTGCGAGGCACCCCATAAGTGACTGCAGCACCAGAAGTTTCCATAGCAACGCCATCATTAATTGTGTAGGGTTGAAGTAGTTCCAAATCCAATCACGAATGTATCGTCTCCGAGTTCTCAACCTGTAAAATGAGAGAAAAGTGGCAAGAGTCTCTCATTAGTGCAACCTTTTACATTCATGTTATCTTTGTCCCCCCTCTCCTCCCCCCTTTCACAATGTGAACATCGCAAAAAACAGTTGGAGAGCAGCATTCACTTATGAGCCCAGTCATGCACCAAAAACCAGTCTGTTGCCTCCAATTGTGTTTGCCGGGCATGTTATGGCCTTTTCACAGCTTTGCTTTAATTTGCAGTTACTAATCCGGGTGCCGTCGTCTACTTAACCACAAGCCCTCTGCACCCGCCATCAATGCACAGATCCCACAGTCATTTTCAGTCCTTTCGGGTTTAGAGCCTAAATTAAAGTAGTTTGCAATGCACCATGTAAACAAACACACACATACACACACAATGGAACAATGTCACTAGCCAGAGGAGATTTCCAGAGTATTACTGCATTCGGCATTGACCGCTGCTGCTAAACACACAAAAAAATCCTTGTTTACATTTGTCGTTAAAAGTGTCCAAAACCTTTGCACTTGATAATATTAGGCGCTTTATAAGCATATAATCCTTAACTGGTGTTCCCTTGTTACAAAGACAAGCACCAAATACACTTTTTTTATCAGCACTGTTGTTGGTAATCACACCAATACAAAGTAATCTCCACTACTGTGGATTCAGCAACTCTGGGAACACTCCGTTTTAAGGACGACATTAAAGTGTCATAGTTTTCATCCTCATAAAAAGGGCAAAGCCAAACCTAACAGTCTGCCCGCACAGCTGTGCAAGATAACCCCTCTTTAAAAACTCACCAAGAACACCTCGGAATGACATTTCAATATCTAAAATTTCATCTATCGCAGATGGCAGGGACAGATTGAAAACGAAGGAGAGGGAGGAAAGGACTCCATCCAGGTTGTCGTGGGCAGCACACACTGGAAACGAACAATCGGGCTTTGGTGCATTTACTGTGCTGACGCGTGCATAACATGGCCTCGATTGTCCTGACACGCAGGATTTACTCTATTTCTCTTGTTGGTGGTCTGCTCTAAATGAAACTCTTAGCTCCCTTAAATCCCCCCTTAAGTTGTTTTGGAACCAATTGCGGTTGTCGAGCAGAGGGGAGGTGTGAACGGAGGGCAGCAGAGGGATGTAGATTAATCCCATTTCTGAGGAAAGAATACAGAATAGAGTGGAGGAAATGTCAGAGGTTCCTGCTGGAAGCTGAAGCAGAGCTACACTAGACAGAAAGTAACCAGTGAAAGTGAAGTGTACCTTTTTGCCAAGATGCAAGCAGCGTTAATCTAACATCTCCCGGGTAAAAAAAAAAAAAAAAAAAAACATATTGAGAGTTGAGCACAAACTGAGCACAAAAAAATCCAACATTTAACTTTGTGGATTTTTGCCAGTAGGAGGAAGCATTCAGGAAAATATTTTTCAGCATTGCTGTGATTTGGCAGAGGCAGCACAGTTTTAAAAGCCGAACAAAAGAGTTCAACAAAAAAGCAAGGAGGGAAGGCACACGAAACTGCTCTCATTATAACAAGATCCTCTACCTGCCAGCTCCATCTCCTGTCACCTCACAGAAAGAAAAGCTTTTCATCTGCACACATCCAAACCGCTACTGTTGTCACCTGTTTTGGGTTTTTATCAGCCTCGCGCTGTAACACCTTAATTCCATAGTACATATTCATATAAAAATAATAAATACAGAAATCTAAGCATCAAGAATTGCACCGGCCTATTAGTGTATTAACACCTTCCGATGTTCCATTCCAATGTAATGCGATGAAATTTCGACAAGAACGGTGCAAATAACAAAAATAGAGGCATTGTCACCATAGGCAGCGTTGGTTATCCAATTTGTGAAATAGTCTCTCTCGGCTTCTCACCGTGTCCTCACTGCTCAACCTGATAAATCATACAGGCAGTTAAAAGATATCACAAGCTTGCACAGAGTGCAAACCAAACTGGCTCTGGCTGCTATAATCTATTTAGTTATTTGATCCAAGGAAAATGGAGGTTGATAAATGTTCTGGTTTACAAAGGGGCTACATCCAGATGGGTGTTGTTAAAATAAAAGACACTGGCGAGGGAAGTTTAAAATGTGACTTCAACACAAAGTCATCCGCTGAGCTTGAAATGTGTAACAAGTGTAATTTTTGATTGACGGATATCTGGTGACAAATTCTCCCCATGTTGCTGATTCAATTTCATGCATGTGCAGGTAAACCGTAGCGCAAAGACTCATATGAAAAACAAGCATGGGGCCAGCGTCTGTCAGTGAGTGATGACAGGTCAGGGCTGACACAGCTGACCAGTCGGAGCACAAAGAGCTTTCAAGGAGGGAGCCAAGAAAAGAAACAACTCAGGAAACAAAAAAAAGTATTTTTTTCACTCAGCAGTAGTGCAGAGAGGGTTACAACATTGCTAAATAAAAGCATATGAAGATGTATTTCGATTGCAATTTCATAGCAAGGTCAACTTCCATCATGAGTACATAACTGTATTTATTGTACTGAGAACTTGGAAAAGTGATTAGTTTTCACTTATCACACCATTAAAATTTTAACAGGAATAAAGACAAGCATAAATACTGCAGTCTGTAAGTGAGTACTGTAAGTGGAAATGAATTTTGAAACACAGTGACGTCAAACTAATCTTAAATTCAGACTACTTCATTTTCATTCAAAGTTCATTCTGAAAATAATTACATTTAATGGACTCTTGGCGGATCTTTTTAAAAATCACATTTGGAATAAACGTTTTCTCTGCAAAAAAATTTATTTCAACTATCGGCCCACCGATATTATCGGCCCGATATTAAAATTAAAAATTGTAATATTGGTATCTGATTTTTTTGCTTTAAAACCGATAAAATAAAAACCGATAAAAATACAATAATGCTTGTGTTACACTGAAATAGTGCCTATGCGCTCCTGAAGCGTTTACCAGCGCACATATCGGTATCGACTGTTATCAGTATCGGTAAATTGAGAGTTGGACAATATCGGCATATCGGTTATCGGCAAAAAAAACAATACCAGACATCCCTAATTTCAATGGTACATCTCTGCATTCAGGAGGGCACAAAACATTTAGTAACAGGTACATGTGGGAGTGAGCCCCACATCATGTTTGCCATCACATCACCTGCGCAATATCAAGAGATACGAAACATCCACTGTTTATCCAGTGAGTTTCAGATATTTTCATCTATTTCACATTTATCATTAAGTGGCATTTATTGAAAAAGAGGGCAAAAATTTATCCCTGCCCTGTAAATCTATAAAATCCGTTAGGTATTCAAGCAACGCGCACTACAGACAGTTTATGTTACTACAGATGGGGAGGGGGAAGCAATTCCTAGTACCACCCTGAAACTGGATAATTTCCCCCGGCACACCAGACACTTGTATGCCGCCTCATAGTGGCTGGGAATCATTGCCTCAGATGAGGCAAATGAGCTCACTTTAGAAACCTCATCTGGAGTGCCCCTGTTTCTCTACCTCACGATGGAGTACGGTATCCATAGGTGACGTCTTAATCATGGAGAAGGCTGTCAACGTGATGGTGATTCAGGCCTGTGGCGCAGATGACTTCAACGGCTCAGACTTGTGTTGACGTGATGTTTCGGTTGGACACAAATCAGCCTTTCAAGCCGGCTCCTTGAGGTGAATGATCAGAAATCACCTTGTTCCGCGATCCAAAAAAAAGCCAAATTTACCATCACTACAGTGTTGCATTATTTCCAATATTACTCGATGAATGCAACCCCAGTGGACTTGCTGGGAATAGAAAATTATTCCGCTGGCCAGTTATAACCCTTGGCATGCCAACTTTGGTCTATTGTACGTATGTTTGACACATCTTCTCTCACACTGTGTTATGCAGTTTATCAATATTATCAGACTACTAATATTTCTACCACTACTATTCCCTCCTGCTACTACTATTCCTATGACAGTTGCTCAGTAAAACCTGGTCAAATTATTGAACTTGAGGTTGTAACTGCATGCTAGCAAAGAGAAGCTAACCAAAGTACGTGGCTGCGTAGTGTAATTTGACGGTGTTGAAAGAAAGAACATTTTCAGACTGATAACGAATTTTCAGACTGATAACATGATTGATTAAGTTTCTGCCAGTAAACAAAAAAAAAAAATCAGGCAACAAGTGCATTTATATGGCTTCTCCAAATGTTGCTGCCAGTGGTTTATCTGCATTGAATGATAATGCTTCCTCCATCATTGCGATGGAACCTGCGGCCTGGCAGAACCAATTAAACCACCTGCTTTGTTCGCCCAACATCAGCGCACCAACAGCCGCAATGCTTTGAAAATTTAGTGATGAAGGCACTAGTCCACAATGGATACATTAAAAAAAGCTTCTCCCAAGAGCTCAGGAGGGGCAGAATTACACCTTGATTTAAAATAACAGAGGAAGATGACAGGTTTGGTTTAAGTGTTGCGCAGCTCCACAGAGATCCATCGTAAAACCTCAGGAATAATTTGATGATGGTGGGCAAATAGCCAGCAATAGTCTGGAGCCACTATCGTGAAATCGAGAGCACACCTCACATCCGATACGCACCGCCTAGTTTTCAGCAATACTTATCTATTTCTTCATAGACACGTGTTTACAGGAAAGGATCGTAATCCACTGTGCGTCACCAACAATTAAAAGTGTCTTGAAAGATGCAACACGTCTGACAATACAGTGGAGAATTGTAGGCAACAAATTGATCCTAGAGGACGTACTTCGAAGTGCAACTTCGAAGTGGTGAAAGAAAAATAATTATGTGGGAGAAAAATGGCAACAGACTGATAGAGGGTGTCTGTTGTGTTGTTCCTGTGACAAAAAAGATCATTTTCTAACAACAATAATTGTACATCAGGTTCAGCCTTAGCATCTAAAACTTGACACTAGATGACAAAAAAGTAAAGCTCTGTTTTTTTTTTCTGTAATTTCGTAGATTTTCTCAGCCAAACTCTTATCCCTGCAGTGCAGGGATGTAGTTTTACATTGAAAGTTGTGCCATCATACCTCAATGCTATCATGAAATACACAAAATTTGAAATTATTTCAATCTATACACAGCACACTGACATTGTGAGACTGTTCACACACTGGTTGAAAGTTCAGCTGCGGAAAGCAACTATGAGTGCTGCGCATCTGACATGATGACAACAACACTGGCAGGGAGTAGCAGAATGTGTTGGGAGAAAGTGGAACCCCTCTGAAGAGGCATTATCTCTTTAAGTGGAAAAATAACTGAAAAGTGGCACGATGACCTGCATGCGATGGCTGTCAAAAGTAAATGTTTTCCCTACAGCGACCAGTGTCAAAGTTCAGCCTCTCTATTGGGTTCTTTTTTGGAGTAATGCTTTGACATGTACTGACACACCATTGTACATAATGGGGAGGGATTTTGGACCAATTTCATCCCTTAGAAGTCAAAGCCAGAGAGCAGATTTTTCATGCATACTCTCACACTTCCTTCAACTAGCCTTTAAGTTTCCCTGAGACACATTGATCTAATCACACTGTTTAATGGCATCTGAAATATGCCTTTGAGGCTCTTTGCCACCAAAAGTTTGAAAGTCCCTCATCTGTCACAATCTCTCTAAACTGCAAGATGTGTCAGACTTGCGAGGAATCTTGGATGGTGGCTGTCGACAAAGGCAAGGGTTGCGTCTCAAGAGAGTGGAAGAAAGGAGTGTTTACACTTCAAGAAAAAGTTAGGGTGACATTTGGGAATGACATGGACCACCACTGTTGTTTTCTTGTCTTTGTTGTTCAGGCCCTTCATTCACACTCCAGGCAAGCAGAAAATAGGCTAGGTCAATGATGACAAAAAAACTTTTAACCTTAGCTGTTGACCAGTAATAGTGCCTGCACCACCTCTATACTATACTTGACTTTGACTTAGCCATTCAAGATGCATTCTCTAATCTAAGATTACATTCTATCATTGTGCTTTCAATTACTGTCCAACTGACACCATTTGAAAAAGTATCCAGCAATCATCTCCTGGGCCTGTGATGCAGTTACGACAGCAAATGTTAATATTTGTGTACCAGCGACTTGGGTGACACTGATATTTCTGAACAAAAAATTCTTCTTCAGTGAAGTTGTGTACGTCTTTTCTGCATGCAGGAGAGCCAATGCCAGTAAGTTAGAACCTTCATTGATTGATTGCCAAAAGACCAGCCTTCATTGATGGTTTGATCGCCTTGATAAGTCATATCCAACCATACCACAAGGTTTAAACAGTAAATCCTTTTTCGCACAGACAACTTGGAAACTTTATGCGCCAACTTCTTATGTTCAGAACTAGACTGACCAAGGTACGGGTTCTAAATTAAAATGTGTTGTACAGCCGGAACTAGGGATGTCCGATATTGGCTTTTTTGCCGATATCCGATATGCCGATATTGTCCAACTCTAAATCTACCGATACCGATATGTGCGCCGGTAAACGCTTCATGAGCGCATAGGCACTATTTCGGTGTAACGCAAGCATAATTTTATTTTTATCGGTTTTTATTTTATCGGTTTTAAAGCAAAAAAACTAGAGATGCCCGATATTATAAAATAAAAACCGATAAAAATACAATAATGCTTGCGTTACACCAAAATAGTGCCTATGCGCTCCTGAAGCGTTTACCGCACATATCGGTATCGGCTGTTATCGGTATCGGTAAATTGAGAGTTGGACAATATCGGCATATCGGATATCGGCAGAACAGCCAATATTGGACATCCCTAAAAAAAAACGATACCGATATTACGTTTTTCTGCTAATTTCGTGTCGATAATATCGGTGGGCCGATATTAATATTATCGAACATCTCTAGTCGGAACATAAAGCCAGTGCTCTGCTTTACGCATCATCCTCCTACAGATATAATTGAAAGACCTCCTTCTCCACAATAGTGAGCATATGTGCACACGCACACACACACACACACACACACACAAAAAAGGTCCAATAAACACACACATGCACACACAAAAGACTATGACTCTGTTTGCCTATGGCGCACACACGTATTCTTAAGTCTGGCACCTCAGTCTTACCTGTACTACAACATGATTGTGTTGCGAGAAATCACAGCTCGATAAGAAGCTTATGGAAAATAATATACTGTCAGGACTCATTTCATACATATTACAACTACAAAGAAACACATTTGCGCTGTGCAAATCCTGCCGTTAATCCCTCTTTGACCAAACTTCGGGAGCCACACTGACCATACCTGGCATTACGCTTATCTCACACGTACATGGCCACAATAGAAACGTGAATGTGAATGTAAGAATGTCGCATTCGTTACCTGTAAGTAGGATTGTTCTGACATATTGACAGCATTGCTGGGGTATTATAAAACACACAAAGAATTTGGAGAGTTTTATGCTCTCTATAAAATACTCTCATTAATAAATGTTGGCTCGTCTGTCATCGATCGCCTGTTCTGGTGGATAAAGGCCAATAAACCCACTTAAACCCACATAAAGGCAGCGAAGGTGGAGGCAACACAATATAAAAAAAGGAAAATGACAAAGCGAATATATCTACTTTACAGTCTCAATTCCCTCATTCTATTTCTGCATGGGGAGTCGCTTCACACAGAAACACACTGACTCAAATCAGCAAATACTGTGTACAACTATGAAAACCCTTGATGTACCTGGGGTAAACTTGGATACATGTAAAAAGTAGTGGTGAGAGATGATTTAAATCTTCAATCCAAATTAATTACAATCACAGAAAATCACAAATGTCATGCATGAAACTGCTTAATGAGCATGGCGCCCTTTGTTGGGACAAGTGCGTGTTGTGGATCTTTCAAATATTTATGCAATCAAATCAAACATGAAACCAAGGCTATGTTTGGCGTAGAGGAAGTTACTCCGAGTGTCAACACTGACAATTGTAACATTATGACTAGAGATGTCCGATAATATCGGCCCACCGATATTATTGGACCGATATTAGCATAAAAATGTAATATCGGCATTGGATTTTTTTGCTTTAAAACCGATAATATAAAAAACGATTAAAATAAAATAATGCTTGCGTTACACCGAAATAGTGCCTATGCGCTCCTGAAGCGTTTACCAGCGCACATATCGGTAAATTTAGAGTTGGACAATATCGGCATATCGGATATCGGCAAAAAAGCCAATATCGGACATCCCTAATTATGACAGTCACCTCCAAAGCATCAACTGGCCCAGAGATGATGCGCATCTCATTTCTCCCGACCAGGATTCAAACCTGAGCCTTCTTGTTGCGGGGCAACAGTGCAAACAACAGCAACTTATTATTCATTTATCCTTTTTTTTCCCCAGGCACTCACACAAACAGTATCTTCAATAATCTCGAGTAGTGAGTGTCCCTGTTGGAGTGAGGTGATGCAACTGTTCAGGTGAAGAGCTGCGATTTAGTAAGCCGGGGAGTTTTTAGTCTGTGGAGTGGATTTGTGGGGCTGATCTGCACGAACTGTCGGTTATACTCATTAGAAAGTTTAACTTTGCAAAATTTACAAATAACTTTGGTTCTAACAACTCCACCGTCTGGAGGAGATTCAAAATGCAAATGTCAGTGGAAGTGTTTTATATCCTTCTCTCTGTTTCTGCCCCTGTCAGTTCTTCTCCGTCCTGGGTCATGTAAACACGATGTCTTAGGCCCAGCACCCATTGGTTAAGACGCCAAGCCAGCACTCATCAACCTCACACCCCTGCTGTGACCCCTGGTTGGTCCGTAATGCTGCTTCCACACTGATCCAGCATCCTGTTAATCTTACCGGCATAGTGGGCGTGAGGTCAGTGTGAAGGTGAGGTCCTACCTCCGAAATACTGTGCCAAAAACACAGCATGTTCACCTAGTTGTGTTTTGTCAGCGAAGTGATACTATGTGATGATGTTACTGATATTGTTTCTTCTTATTTTTGACCTTTGCTGGTTTGTATTAACATGACAAACAGCCGAGGTGCCAACAGACTCCAACCCACTTGAGGATAATTACAGCATGCCAGTTTCTGTACAAGTGCTTTCAAAGCAAGTCAACAACACAATTTTGAATTGAGAATAATTGGTATTTAAAAACTGTTCTGCACAGTAGGAGAAAAGTCATTATAAATTCATGTGTTAACGAAATAATATCCCATTGTCTTGCCTATCTCATGTAAATAGCATGATTCATCAAAGGCGCATTTCTACAGCATTGTTATTTTCTGAGTTTTCAAATTTTAGTGTCTTAGAAATGACTACAACGTTCTGAGCTACAAGAGATCAAAATAATCAACATAAACTGATGACATAATTACCACATATTACAACATAGATGTCAAACTCAAGGCCCGGGGGCCAAATGCGGCCCGCTGGATCATTTTATGTGGCCCTCGAGCGCATGAGTGACTGTTTCCCCTTCATTTGAATATGCATTGACCCACAAACTGCATATCCCAAAATGCACGTGGATCATGTTACTGGTAAAGTAACGCAACTGTGCCTCAAAAAGACACACACTTTCTAAAATGTCAGTTTGTCAAGACATAACAACACGGCCCAAGTGAGGAAACAGGATTGTTGACTTGTAGTTTGATTGTTAACTGGTAATTGTTGATTAATTCAGGTCTCGTTTCCTTATAAAATACAAGATTCTGCGATATGAAACTAGCAAAGACCTGACATATTTCTACATCAGCGCAAAAGGAATATTTGTAAGTTGAACAAGGAAAATTATATTATTATGAAAATTGTTATTATAAGTTGTATTATGAATTACTTTAAAATATTTATTATAAATTATTATAAAAAATAATATTTCTAATATTCAGCTTTATATAAATGTATCTTACATTTGACCTTAAATTACATTTATTACTTCTTAATAATTGCCATTGTCATCTGGCCCTTTGAG
>OMPJ01039829.1:0-10338 GCA_900312935.1 Carapus acus | reverse complement strand
TTCTGTGGGCTGCAACGCGCTTTTTAGCAGGGATCTTGATGTCAAACCTTTTTTTTTCTTTTTTTTGCCACCGATCTCTCGGGCGACCCAATGGCGTTAACGGCTGTTGCCACCTTCTCTTAAGCTGCAGTTTTGGTTATTGAAGACATATTTGAATTTAGCGTCCCAAACAATTATTGCTAGTGGTCTTCTACTTCGCTGACAAGAATCTGTGCCTGAAAAGTTATTCCTCTTCGCCTTTTCTCTATGTTGCCAGTTTGGAGGAGAATATTCAGTAGCGTGTTTACAAGGGGATCGTCCCTACCATATATGGTCTATTGAGGGCGTTTCTTCATGCAAATGACCCCAAATGTGCACGAGCGCGGCAGTTGCGCACAGGTGACAGTTATCATTGCCGATTGCGTAGGTGTGGGCTTGCGACCGGCCTACGCACGTTTAGTAACTGCGGATTTTTTTGTTCTATCGGCTCATCCTCATGATCGAAAATAGAAGCTTTTCTGAGCGCTGTTAATAAATGAGGCCCCAAGAGTTTCCCCCTTTCGTCTAAATTTTTAGGTTTTCGAGAACAAACCTTGTACAGTTAGACCGCCTTTGAAACTGATGCCGTCCTGTGCAACTTCCTCTCATTTGAACCTGCTGACAGTAAGCTGCAATATGAACTTGTGTGCTGGGATACAACTGAGGTTGTATTCTATGCTTCTGTTACAACTTATTATAGTAGAGAAGTCCTTCACTCAACTGATGTCAGACTTAGAGATGCCACACAAAAGGCTTGAAAGTTTGAAAACATTGGAACTATCGGTGAGCAGAGGATTACAGTGTAAATAATAATCATAGGCTTCATTGTCTCTTTGACTGAATAAATCCTTCATGGCTGCAAACAATATACAGTATACAGTGTTTCCAAGGCAGCAAACTATTTCATTATTTACTTTTTCTTTTCTGTTTTGAACTTGGCAGTGCTCCTGTTTCTTTGGTGACTAGCTACTCTTTATCATGGCTTGCAATATCCATTAACCTTACACAGCAACAAAGTCTGCCGTCATTACTCTGCTATTTGGGGGTGGGGGAGTCTGCAGTGGAGGCAGCATTTACTGCAGGGACTGATTTTGAGATTTGTCCGTCCATCTGTGATCAGCTTGTGGCAGAGCAGTGACTCACTGAATCCGTGTTTGGAGGTTTAACGAATTAAGCCTCCAGTAAAAGGCAGCAAACAGGGGACTCCCGCTACTCTCCTGTTACTTGTCATTTATCTAGACAGACGTAGAATTAGTAATACGCCTAAGTGGAGGCAGTGGCCACTTCTACTACTCACACCTGTATCTTTTCAAATGTAGAGTGATAACTGTAAATGTAAACTGATAGCGTCTGCGTGCGATCTCTTATCTTACATGTGCAATTTGTGGAGCAAAGTTGAGGCAAATAGTGAATCAGATATTGAATGGCTCACACCGATGCATTAATATGCGTGATCTAGATACATGAGACAGCTGAGGGTTTATCAACCTCCCCTTTCCAAAAACTCATCAGGACAGTCATAGCTTTGAGAACGGACGTGCTTTTAGGTGACTGCCACTGATCACACATTTTCTCACCAACCAAACAGCAAACGCAGACAGTTAAAACCTACATTAATTATCTTTTCGTCAGAGCAGCATCTATTACAGAGCTGTGGTTCCTGTCTGCACTCCAAGGTCAGTGGCAGGATGAAGTATGGGCTGGGCTAGAAAGACAAATATCACCTCCCCCTACAGCCATCTCTCTGTGTCCCAGGGGCAAGTCTAAGGTGGGAGTGCAAGTGGGCTGCTTCTTTCCTGTAATCATGACAAGCCATGGGGTTGGACAAAGGATAGCGGGACGACTAAACAGAGGAACATTGGGTGTAAGCAGGATGTGAGGTAACCACTGGGAATGATTATGTGAGCAGTTGAGTAGACCTCACTTCTCCCACTTATGACCCTTGCCCTAAGGCCGGCCAACTCCTCATCCCAAATCTGAAGATAGAGCATCAGCATCTCCCACACACCAGCATTGACAACTGACCAGCTCACACAATGTGGGCGATGGGTTTACTAACCGTCACACCTGGCTCTCCTCTGTCTCCTTGAGCTCCCCGTATACCAGGACCACCCTGAAACACAACACTGAGAACTTCAATGTCACATGGCAGTCAAAGACACAGTAAACGGGCAATGCAGGGATAACACAGAGAAATATCATTTTGGGGAAGCCCTCCACCACTCAGTGACACTTATATATTCCCCTATTATTGAGATGTTCTGACAGCTGATTTGGACCGCACAAGTCATGACCCTCACACTGACCCCCTCCACAAACTACTCACATCTGCTAATTATTGTCCCTCATGGGATACATCCTCTTCCTGTGTTTGCTTCAATAAGTGCCTCCTGGGAACATGGGGGGCTGGTAGGTAAGTTCCCATTTGGCCTGAGGGCACCCCGGGGATGATAGATGGTGGAGGTGGAGGGGTGTAGGAGCAAGAGGGAAATGAGAGGAGACATGCAGATGTAATGAAAAGACAGAGGTCACTTATAATTAAAGGATTGTGTTTCTCCCCTCTTGGGGAACATGGCATGAATCTCTCCCACTGGAGAGGAGTGACAGAAAGAAGAATGCAAAGAAAGACGGAAAGAAATAGATAAAGAAAGAGACAAACAGTGACAAACAATGACAAACATTTACACGGTAAAAATGTGTTGATGACCTGCACTGCTACAGAAGATTGACTGATCTGCAAGGGTCACTGAGCTATATCACATGTAGTTCTCAGCTTTCCTGTTTTATGATTTTATACCTCCATTTTCTGCTCTTGTCCTTGTTTACCATCAGATTGGTGTGTTTTGTATACACTGCTTTGTCAATCCCCTTCGGCGTGAGTATACTTTTCTCTTTATTACGTCCAGTTGGAGGTCTTCCAGCATCAGAATGACAAATACTTGACAGACTCTCAGGTTACATTGGGGATCTCTGTTTTTTTTTTTAAACCATAGGAGTCTGTAGTGATCTGTCTCCTTGGGCTTTTTGACTCCAGATGAACTTTCACATCAAATGAAGGGGAGGAAAGGCAACTAAGGAAAAAAAAATTGTAGACCATTTACAGTGGACCAAGCAACTCGGGTTTGAAAGGGTCCCAGGGTAATTGTGGCAGATTCACCTCTTTGATATTGTCATGTGAAATTGTCATTTGAAATTGTCATTTGAAATTGTCATTTGAAATTGAAATTGAAATTGTCATTAATGTTATTAAACATACGGCCCCCGGGCATGAATACAAGTGTACAGCCATCAAAGCAATGGGCGCTAGCTCTGAAGTGCTAACCATGCAACACTTTCAGAAGTCAGTGGGTCGTCCAGCGCCCCCCATCTCGCCAACAACTCGTTGAGACAGTGGGTAGTCCTCTGATGAGAAGACAAGGAATTCTTACCGGAGGGCCGGAGGGTCCTGGAGGGCCCTTGCTGTCCTGGGAACAGGTGCAGGCATGAGGTAGCGGTGGACAATCCTCCTCAACTCTCTGTTACATAGATACAGAAACACACACACACACACACAGGCACACGCACATACGCACACTAAATGTATGTCTCCCATAAAATCCTTCTCAATGAAAAAACAATAAAATGCTTCAAGCAAATGTGGTTAAATGTGGTTAATCTTTGACCTTGACTTAAATAGTCAAACATACTAAAGCAAAAACATTTGAGAGTATAAAATACAGCATTCACAAGATTTGTGTTGACTTTAGTCAAAGATTACTGTGACGCCTACGACAGTGTGTGTGAGTGAGTTCCCATAGACGGAATGGACAACACTGTTGATTTTCAGGACAATAGTTGCATTGGTTACAAAAATTGACAACCCAATCAAATACACAATTAACCAGTTCTACTGCTTGAGTGTTGAGACAGAGTTTGGAGTAGCCTGCTGAATTGTTCATGCTAAACGAGAAGGAGAGGTGAGAAAGAGGGAGGAGACGAGAGAGGAGTACAGATGAGAAGAGCAACAGAGGAGAAAAAATAGAGGTTATGACAGAAGAGAAAGGATGAGGTAATCATCCTCTTTACCAAAGCTGGCAGCTCGCAGCACTTATCTCTGCTGGCCCATGACGTGCTGCAGATGATGTCAAACATCTGGAGTTGGAACTGTAAATACACAAACATATGCACCGACAGACCCAGGCGCGCGCACACACACACACACACACACACACACACACACACACACACACACACGTGCCAACTTCATTAACATAACATAGCAATTCCATTTGAAGCTGATCACAGATCTAAAACTTTTGTGCAATAGCTAAATCAGAATTTCAATTTGAAGTGAATTATTATCTGTGATATTTTGTAATGAGCTGCTCACAGTCTCTTTAGAGAGAAAATTTCAGTCTGACCGGAAACAAATGCTCGATGAGCAAGACTAAGGTTGAGGGGCTCAGCAATGCTGTAAATGTGATTTACAGCACCAAACATTATAAACTGACAAATGGTGACAGTGTACATCAGTCTTAGAGTGTTCTGTCTTACATTGATCTTAAATGCAATATCGAAGTTGTGGCTTGTTGATGCGGTGTTATTGTGGTACGATGGGGTGTGTTTGTAGCTTGATTTGGTAGGAGAGTATATGCTTCTTTTCAACATTTGTAACATCTGGAGGATTCTCAAGCAGTGATCCTTTTTGCTTTGCTTTGTTTGCTTGTTTGCTAACTCTCAAAAGTGTCTTGAGTCATCTAATTGATTCAGAAGTAAACTCAATGAGTCAACTGTCCTGATTTTTGTCATCAAAAATATGACATTTTACAGTGATGTCTACTTACAGGAAAACAGAGCATTTAGCTCTCCATCACATGAACTCATCTCACTACCTGAGATGCAAAACACCCCTGATATTTCGCACATGGAGTAAAAAGAACAATAGCTAAGAAAGTACCAGTATATGATATGGCTGCCATGGTATCAATTGCCTCTTACAGCATCAACATTTACACACCATATCATATTGTTCAGTCAGCTTGAACCTGCTTTGCCATGCAGCCCTTAGAAATCTTTTTTCACTTACTGGGTTATGTTTCGGACAAGATCCTACGTCAAACTTCAGTTCTGTCTGTTCTCTGTCTGTTCACTGTTTCTTTACGCATGGCATCCAGTGCAGGGCGATACAGTAAAAATTTCAATGTGCAGGGAAACTGCACACTGTACATATAACAATTAAGCTTTGAAACTTGAATCTTGAATCTCACACTCTGTGTCCTTTAATGCCTCCATAGTTGATTGACGAGGAAAGGCAATCATTGAGCCCTCTAATCCCTTAACGAATGTGTTTTGCCTCCATCACTGCCCTTTTAAGTGACAAGGATGAAGTAATACTGACTGGAGCCGAGTTGGTTTGTCTCCCTCTGGATCTGACCATGCGCCCCAGGACCTCCACACCATCAGTGGTTATGTTGCCAGCTGCGCTGATTGCTTTCTCCCCGACCACAGAACAATCCAAAACCACCTTGGCTGAGGTCTTACTGATGGTGACGTGCAGCTGAAAGAAGAGAGAAAGGTCAGGAGTGTGACATGTGGAGTCAATGAGCTTTGACCTACAGTAGATATCTCCAGGTTATGACCAAAGTTACCCTAATCCTGGCTTGCATAAAATAATAGGACTGCTGATTCATCATCACTGCCTTGATTGATCCACACCAGGTCATATATAGTCTCTCTTGTGCGCACACACGCACACACACACACACACACACACACACACACACACACACACACACACACACACATTAATTGGAGTGGCAATTGTGGATCCTGTTGGATATATGAGCTGTGAAATTGTAATGGTCACACACTTAATGAGGTCACAGCATGGTGGGACACAAGTGTGTCATGTTTTGCATGGTAAACCCCTGCATCTCTCTCTCTCTTAAACGCAAGCACACATTCGGCTGCAGCGGTCACACACACACACACACACACACACGCACACACACACACACATACACAAATGTAGCGCGGTGCAGCTGTGTCAAAGTACACAGTTCATAATTGTGTGCTGCGCGCTCGCTCCTCTGACATTGGGATGACTGCTTCATAATGGGTTTCGGTTCTCAACCTCCATCTTGCACAGTTCACTAGGCATGACTCCTGATTTCTGAGTGTGTGTATGTGTTACAAAAAGAAGGAAAGACAGACGTGCTTTACTGGTGGCATGATGATGAAAATCACCTAGTGAGGGCATGACAGTATGTAATGAAGATGGCAAGAGTTAAAATGTAGGAGAAACCCAAAAGTAAGCTCAAGTGACTTGGTGAGCTGTTTTTATGATAAGAATAAGAACAAGAATAATAATTCTTTATTGTCAATATGACAGTGTTTCCAACATCACTGTGAGAAAACGTTTGGCAGCTCCACATTGTGGCAATAGCAGTGGTCTTGCAGCAAGTAAGTGTAGAACAGGAGATCGCACAAACCTGCATTGTGTTTTAAAGAACTATACAAAACTGCTGTGTAAAGTGACTACGTGTGCGTTAAGTGGCAATTGTAGTAGCAAGGGATGTTTGTGTGTTGAGTGTGTGTGTGTGTGTGTGTGTGTGTGTGTGTGTGTGTGTGTGTGTGTGTGTTTGTGTGGTCATTTTCACAGGCATTGTACTTTGCACTGCCATTGGATTTGCACAAACACTTTTATATATTTCGTATTCCCCTCACACTGCTCCCTACAGTTCATGTCCTTTGTGTATTTACTACGTACTGTTAGCACCGTGGATGAGAGAGAAAAGCAATTTCAGTGATAGAAGCTATTACTGAGTCCTGTTGTTCTGGACTTGAGACTGCAGTATCTCTTTCTAGAAGGGAGTGGGGAGAACAGGGCATGTCCAGGGTGCGTGGGGTCCAAGCTGATGTTTCTGGCTTTCCTCTGAAGTTGGCCAGTGAAGGGGGCAGTGTGGTCCCTATGATCTTCTCTGCCGTCCTTTTGGTCCTTGGCAGCAAGGACTTGAGACTGTCTGAGCTTCCTCAGAATGTAAAGTCTCTAATGGGCCTTCCTCAGTAGGGTAGATGTGTGGATGGTCCAGGTCAGGTCGGCTGATATGTGAACTCCCAGGAACTTGAAGCTCTCCACTCTCTCCACCTCCTCTCCTCTGATGGAGAGAGTGCACAGCACGGACTCGGATTTCCTGTGTCGTAGTCTACGATCAGTGGTGGTGTCGTCGGTGAACTTGATGATGGTGTTTGTGGGCTGGATGGGGGAGCAGTCATGTGAAGAGGAAGTATAGGAGTGGGCTGAGGACGCACCCCTGTGGGTTTCCGCTGTTCAATGTAATTGTGGAGGAGGTGCGGTCTCCTAGCCTGACGGGCTCAGGTCTGTTTCTGAGGAAATCCCTGATCCAAGCGCACAGTGAATTGCCTAAGCCCTAGTTTCCCACCTTTGTGATCAGTTTGTGGTGGACAACTGTGTTAAAAGCCGAGCTTAAGTCCACAAATAGCATCCTCACATAGGTGTTGCTCTAGTCTATGTGGGTGGAGGCTGTGTGGAAGTGGTACGATGGGGTGTGTCTTGTAGTGTGGTGACAGCATCCTCTGTCGATCCTTTCGCTCGGTACGCAAAGTGATGTTGGTCGACGTAAGCAGAGAGTGCGGACTTGAAGGAGGGGAGGATGAGCCTGTCAAAGCATTTCACAATGATGGGCGTGAGCGCCACTGGGCAGTGGTCGTTCAGGCAGTTCATTGTATTCTGTTTTAGGTATTGGGGCCATGGTGGTGGCTTTGAAGCCGGAAGGAACCATAGACTGCTGGAGCAAGAGGTTAAAGATGATTGTGAAAATCTCTGTTGACAGGTCCACACAATCCTTGAATAACCGCCCCCGGATGCCATCTTGGCTGGGTGCCTCCATCACGTTAACCTTGCGCAGCGTGGCTCTGACCTGCTGTGGCTGGAGCTGTAGCAGGTCATTGTCCGAAGATAGAGCAGGAACGGTGTCTGTTCTGCTCTGCTGGTCGAAGCGAGAAGAACTGGTTCAGTGTGTCCGGGAGGGTGATGTTGTTGGTGGTGTTGTTGTTGTAAATTTCTTGGAGACCCGACTCCACAGGGAGTCGGGTCTCCACGCTATGTCTGCTGGTGGGTTGTGGGAGCGGAGAAACTCAGTGGAAATACTTCTCTCGCTGTGGAACCGATGTTGAGTGGTTCAGGCTGGCTGTAGATGTTATTGGCCATGCAGAATGTAGGGGTGGTGGGTAAAAATAAAACATGCATTCACAAAACAAAACACCATAACAAGGAGCATCGGACCGCTACGTTGTGCGTACCGCCATGTTGCTCTCGTGGATGAACATAGGGGTAGGGTTAGGGAACATAGGGTTATTAGTAGAGATGCCCGATAATATCGGCCCACCGATATTATCGGCCCAATATTGGCATGAAAATGTAATATCAGTATCGGATTTTTTGGCTTAAAAACCGATAAAATAAAAACCGATAAAAATAAAGTAATGCTTGTGTTACACCGAAATAGTGCCTATGCGCTCCTGAAGCGTTTACCGGCGCACATATCGGAATCGGTCGATATCGGTATCAGTGAATTGAGAGTTGGACAATATCGGCATATCGGATATCGGCAAAAAAGCCAATATCGGACATCCCTAGTTATTAGGGTTATCCCCAACCCGATGTTCCCTAACCCTGTCTTCACCTCGCTGTTGAGCCACTGTTTCTGGTTGGGGAACACCTTGACTGCTTTAGTTTCCGTCACACTCTCTGTTCAGAAGTATGTAATCCATTACTGCAGCTGTGTGAATGTCCAGGTCTGACCCCTCTGCAAAAACACCCTCGTCTGTGACCTCAAAGCAGTGTTGCAGTGCTGAGGTGGTTTCCTCAGTCCAAACTTTGACTCTCTTTGTAGTTGGCCTTTGCCTACAGATTAATGGAATGTATGCAGGAATGAGAGAGAGGGACAGGTGGCCAGAGAGACCCAGGTGAGGTAGCAGTTTGGCTTTATAGGCATTTGGTATGTTGCAGAAGACATGATCAAAGGTGTTCTTTTCCTTAGTGGAAAAATTCACATACTTGTGGAACTGAAG
This sequence comes from Carapus acus, assembly GCA_900312935.1. Taxonomy (NCBI): domain Eukaryota; kingdom Metazoa; phylum Chordata; class Actinopteri; order Ophidiiformes; family Carapidae; genus Carapus; species Carapus acus. The sequence continues at coordinate 1,248 of OMPJ01039829.1, read as the reverse complement.
CAGGACAGATTTCAAGTTGGCATGGTTTAAATCTCCTACTACTATGACAACACTGTCTGCCTGCACAGCTAAATGCTGGATGATGTGCCAGAGTAGTGTCTCCATGGCTAATAGCATTAGCCAGAGGGGGCACGAAGACAGCGATTTTCACCACTGATGTCCCTGCACAGAAAAAAGGGTCTGCACTGCAGCATCATGACGAGTGTTCTTGACAGTCACGTTGGTGCACCATCTGTCATAGCTGGAAAGACTGTTGTCTTGCTGTTTCAGCAGATGTGAGGCGCAAAAAGCATTTGGATCAAGATTTTGCAGGTGTGGCCTCTTGTGGAGGTATGTGGATCAATCACTACAAGACTTCACACATGATAGAAACTGTATTTCCTCTTACTGTTTCCCTGCCCAACACTTACCACACGCTCTATACCTACAGTGTGTCAGTTTTTACTTTCCTACCTGCATATGTACAGTATGTGCACTGTAATGTAATTGCCCCACAGTATGTGTGCGCTGTTGGGTGGCACAATAGACCCACACCCAAATGTACACTTCGACAGGCAAACATACCCTGCTGCTCACACACACACACACAGTCCTCTTATTCACTTGTTATACTGCCGAACTGAGGGTGACACATTTCTGCATGCAGCCTGCGCTCTTGCACACATCTCTTTACCCTGTTGATAAATCATTATCATTTCCTCTGGGACAGAAAACTAAAGGCAAGACATACAGAGAAAAGAATGAAAGTGGGAGCAGCACGATGACATTAAGAGACAGATGGAGAGTTAGTTTGAAAGGGTGTAGAAGACAGTCATTAATGTAGGTGGATCTACAACAGATTAGATCCTATTAGGTGAAAGTTGTACTCAATTTGATTTTTAGTGATGAGACTGTAACCCCTCCCTGAGCTGCCACCTTAACGTGGTGGAGGGGTTTGAGTACCCGAATGATCTTGAGAGCTATGTTGTCAGGGGCCCCTGTAGGGGCCCCCGGTAGGGTCTCCCAAGGCAAACAGGTCTCAAGTGACGGGTCAGACGAAGAGCAGCTCAATGACCTCCTATGAAGAAACAAGAACAAAGGAAGATCACGTCGCCCGGACTGGCGTCACCGGGGCCCTACCCTGGAGCCAGGCCCGGGGTTGGGGCTCCCCAGCGAGCGCCTGGTGGCCGAGCCTCTGCCCACGGGGCTCGGCCGGCCACAGCCCGAAGGGATGACGTGGGCCCGCCCTCCAGTGGACTCACCACCTGC
>OMPJ01039828.1:0-10417 GCA_900312935.1 Carapus acus | reverse complement strand
CCTGAGAATTCTGGGAAATAAAAAGTGGATCTAGCTTCCTGGACCGCAGCTCTCCGTTGTTCCTCTTCTCTCCGTGTGGTGGCGCTATTTCCTCCGTTTGCATCCAAAAGAAGGTTCACAATAGAGACGGAGACGACAAATTTGCCAAAAATGCATTAAGTTTAGCAAGCTAGCTCGCTTGCTTGACTGAGATTTATGATATTCAAATCAAACAGAGGGAAATCATCGCTAATGTTAGCCTGACGGTACTGCTAATGTTAGCGTGGGCCTCCTGCTTTAGCACAGTTTCAGTCTTCTCTGAGCTAATAAAGGAAAGCTACAAAGAGCAATGCTAACGCTGAGTCATAGGATTCCACTAACAATACCCACAGGCCAAAATAGCCCCAAAAATACTCCAAATGTCCTAACTGGCCGTACCTGTCACAGCTGGGCTCACTGCTAGAGTGGCCTTGCATGTAAATAAACCATCAGTGACTGAGTTTGTCTGGCCGCCAATGTGTGGCAATGACTCAGCGTCTTCTCAGTGGAGAAAAAAAAAAAAGAAGAAAAGGCCCATTAATGTTTTGTGTCTGCATGACAATAATACTGTACACCGTTTTGAATGAGACTGTGATTATCACCCTGGCAGTGGGTCCTGCATTGCCACATTGTGTAGTTTGAATAGCTGGAAGCGTCTCCGTCTCATTCATCACCACCAGGACTGATTAATGGTGACGTCAAAGCCGCGGTCTCGCTAACATGTTGCAGTGCGGGGAGAGTTTTTCTCCTCTCTCCTCTTTTTTTTTTTTTCTCCAAAAGCCGCAGCGTTCCTCCCACCGGCCGGGAACAATGTGTCTCCTCAGCGCAGAGGCTGGCCGGGAACACGCGTCCCTCTGATGTGGCCGGGTTCTGTCGGCAGGTTATCGGGCCGCTTTCAGCGTTCCACGGAGGAAAAGCTCCGCCCACATTCCTTCCAGCTGACCTCGCCGCCAGATCGCGCACACTCTCTCCGCGCACGTTCCCCCTGCATAACAGGAAACCATCCGGGCACGCCACAGCCTCCATTCGACACCGTGACCCATCGCCGCGAGCGAGCGGGATCCGCTGTTGGCGGCGAAAAAGGCTTAGCTGAGACGTTCCTGCAGACGTTCTCTCCTCTCCTAATATGGTTGCGGGCTGACATTTGGGTGACAACCACAAAAATGAGCTAAGAACAGAGAGACTCAACCCCCCAGATAGGACCAGGCCCCCTTCTGAGTCCACGTCCTCCCACGCGGGAGGGAGGTTGGAAGACAGGGAGCAGGAAACAAAGCTAAAAGTTGGCTCGTTAGCAGCCCCACGTCTATAAATATTCATGCATGAGTGTTACACACGCCCGTGGGGCCCCGAATGAGCCGTTGGGCCTGCAGGACAGGATGACGGGGTACAGAGGGACAGCTGTCCCAGCAGGGGGCCGCCCCGTTGCTCGGCTGTTGTCTGCGGTCGTCGGCACCCCCATTGTACAGTCAGAGACAGAAAACGGACAAGAAGTCAGAGAGGGAGAGAAAGGGAGGCCTGCGGGGGAGAGGGGGCAAAGACACTGATTGACCCACACGCACACACGCACACACACTCTCGCTTAGGGGCCATCCCAACACGAACAGCTCCATTTTATAATCTGAGGAGAAACACAACTCAAACTCTGACTGTATTCAGAGAAAAGTAAGAATCAATGGATTTCCTCCAGCCAATCACAGCTGAGCTGTCATATTTGGGGGCGGGGCCAGCAACAGCTGCAGGCCTTGTCTCAGCGGCAACGGACACACAGATTTCCGCTCCACTTAAGGATTGCTTTTTAAGGTACTTTTTAAGGTAAAACAGGGATTTCATTGTGCAGGGAAACACATGACAAGAAAGCTTTGAATCTTGAATCTTGAATCTTGAATCTGGAGGGTGCTGTGATCACAGAATGCGCAAAAGCAAACATCAACAACAAAAAAACACGACACTGTCCTCTTAAACTCGCCTTTTCCATAGCACCTCTGTGCACCCTGAGTGAAAACAAGCTAGCCCTCATACGCCACCCGCTCTCTTCTGATTGGCTGGCCGCATCCTGCATGAGTCCTGCAAAAAGTATTATGCCTCTAAAAACAGATGTGCAGGATGGAGCACAGCCAGAGCCTCTTCAAGCTCTTTCACAGATGAGCGACGTGCCAGAGCGCCGTGCGTTATTGCAATCACACCGCGCAGGTCCGAGAGGAAATATGCCTACAACGAGTGTGTGTGTGTGTGTGTGTGGATGACATCACCTTAGCATTAATTCCCATCTGCTACCTCGGCGTGGCCTAACGTCTGCGGAATGCACAACAGGAGAATGTCAGCTTGTGAGGCAGGAATGTTCATAATTGCAGTGTGTGTGTATGTGTGTAGGTGTGTGTGTGTGTGTGAGTGAGAAGTGGATGGGGTGTGTGTTTTAGGACTACAGGGAGAGGGAATGTGTCGAGGGAAAAGTGCAATCCATTTAGCTTGGCAGGTAAATTGCAGGACTAGCGGTGTGCGCGTGTGTGAGCGAGTGTGTGCGTGCACGTGTGTGTGTGTGTGTGTGTGTGTGTGTATGTGTGTGTGTGGCTACTGCCTCTTTTCAGCCTTTGTTCTGCAAATCAGAAGCGATTACATAAGCTTAGATGGGGTTGTGCAGTTACCGAGCAATGACAACTGGATGGCTCAGCAAAGACTGCACCCCCCTCAAACTCGCTAGCAACTGAGGATTATGGGTAAAATTGGAGCGATATGTTGAGGCGGACTGGACACACTCAGGATGGGCCGTTGTTGTTTTGAGTTGACACAGAGCTGCTGAGTTGAGCCGCAATACAAAATGAGATTAAGATTTATTTGTGCGGGGATTTTCAAAATAAAAGCTTGCCTTACCATTTAATGCCTCTTTTATTACTTTCACAATCGATAAGTCGAGCAATGAAGTCGCAGAGGTCAGGTGGGCTAATGGGATGTCAGAGAAAAAGATTCTGGGTTGGTGGAAAATGTACCTAGACAACACAGAAATATTCTAGACGTTCTACATTTGTTCCAACACCTAACACATTATCTAATTCCACCATGTGACCTTTGACCTCGCGGCTCACCGAGCCTGACAGGATGATCTGTAAATCTGTGACGCGTTTGGACCGAGACGCCCCCAAGACGAAGTGAAAGCAGCAGGTCTGCACATGCTTGTCTTCTCTGTCCACACACACACACGCACACACACACGACCGGCGAAACACAAGGCGGGCCGTTGGGTCCGCAGCAAATCAGCGAATCCGCTGTGTGGAGTTGGAGCCGCTGATTTCTCTGCCATCTGCTCACTCTTGGCCACGGCCTCTGTTTCCATGACGACGGCACCCCGCTAAATAGAGTCTTATTTATTTCGGCAATCTGTTCACACAATCAAGCTAATTCTCCGGCGGCTCCTGTGGAAATTTGCTATTATTGGATTTCATCAGATTTAAAGGCCTGAGAAGACATTAGACTTGAAACAAATACGACACGCTGGACTTTAAGTGTGACTGAGAATGAGCAAAGTTGACATGGCGAGCGTCAAAACGTGCTGCGTGGGCGAGAGAGGAGCGCCGCCGCTGCTCCAGTTCCCACGGAAACGGGCCGATCCCCCATTGTGGCGCCGGGAGATCCGCTTTCCTCTGACCTTTCTCCCGTCCGACTTGGACCGCCTCGTCTCCACTGTCCACTCGCCTCGGAGACGCTGCGGCTTCATGGACACGCGGCGCTCTCACCTTCCTCCATCCCAGCATCTGTTGAGTGAGACGAAATGAAGAATTTAATACTATTTCTCTCATCTGTATACAGAGTCATTAATCACATTTACTTATTAAGGATAATCTATTATTTCTTAGGATTATTATGGACATAAATGTTATCATGTATTTGTTTAAGGTTATTAAACATGTCTTGGTAATTATCAGCGCTAAAACCGTGCGAGAACTTCCTCACATCACCAGTTGGAGGCGGTATTGTGCTCAATCGCAACATTCTTTATTTTTATAAAGGCAACAATGTCGCTCTGCTCCAATCAAACGCGTTTCGAGGAAAGACTTCGACCCACGCACACGCTCCGACTTCGCTGCATTCGAGTGTCGAGTGTTAAAAAAGTCTGAAATTTGAGGACTGTGTCAGATCCTTGACAACGTGATGAGAAGAATGTGTGTTCCCAGTGAGCTGAAAGGCCCCTTTCTGCCTGTCATGAGTTACGTAACACACACACACTCTGCCTCACACATGCAAACACACACAGACACACACAAACACACGCGCACACACAAACACACACTTGCATGTCTCTGCAATGCTCGTCTATTGGATCAGCATCTTGTCGGGAAGGATTAATATATCAGCAAGTCTGGGTCTTTGCGTGTGTGTGCGCATGTGCGTGTGCGCGTGTGTGAGTGTGTGTGTGTGTGTGTGTGTTCCAGGTTCAGCTCTCAGCAAGATGCTACAGTGCCTCATTCTGCTTTTTAAGCCAGTGAAGTGTTGACTGCAATAATGTGTGTGTGTAAGTGTGCATGTGCGTGTGTGTGTGTGTTTGCAGGCTCAGCGCTCAGCAAGATGCTACAGTGCCTCATTCTGCTTTTTAAGCCCTTAATTTGTCTGTTGCTCTCCAGTAAAGTGTTGACCACAATAACGTGTGTGTGTGTGTGTGTGTGTGTGAGAGAGAGAGAGGTAGGGAGAGGCACCCTGGCACCCTGCTGAACTGCCTCACCCCTATGACATCACGACAAAAAAAGAAAAAACTAGGGGGCAGCGGTGGAGGGATAGAGAATCCCTTTCTCTCGGCCACGGCTGTGCTAATTGATTTGCCTCCCATAGGGTCGGATTACTCGGCCGGGTTGAGCCCGCGAGCAGCTGGCGGCCCCCAGACGCTCTACTCCCGGTGGCCTCTCCCCCTCCTCCTCCGGCGTGTGTGTGTGTGTCACCCGCCTGGAACGTCAAATCTCATCAAACCATTGAGCTCCGTCTGGATTCTGAGAGGACTGTCCCTTTATTTCTCCCGGCTGTTACTGCCACGACGATTAACAGCTGAGTTCATTGCGTTAAAAGGCAGCGTGTGTGTGTGTGTGTATACATCCAAGGCCACTTTAGTGCGGTCTCGCACTCCTGTGAAAGCGTTTGTTTGGCTGAGCTGTCTGACTTTAGCCCACTTATCGGGGCAGCGACGGCTGTTAGTCCAGCGGAGCATAAACAGCACTTAGCTTGGTTCTTTAGCGGCTACAGGCTAAAAATAAACCGACAAAGACGAGAACACCCACGCTGGTTTTCTGACGCTTTTGTCTGAACCCTCTCACGCAGGCCACGCCCCTTTTGCCACCATCCGACTTAGAGTATTGTCCACTCAATCAAAGTTTATCTGTTGCTTATTCTGAAGTAGTAAAGCGACTTTCACATCATGCAGCAGAACACCAGTCAGACGTAGCCAAATATGTGCAAACTAGCCGGAAAAACAGGAAACTAGTATTGTTGTGGGCATCCAGCCAGGGTTTTGATCGGGCAGTCGCTCTTTAACGAACAACGTAATAAAAACAAAGTGAGGCTCAGCCAGTCGTTCGGCTCCGTTTCTGAGGCAGGAGGCGGTTTTGCGAGATCTGTGATGGAAAATAGGAGTGGGCTGAGTCTTGGGCGTGACCCCACAGTGACCTGTGGGAGAGAGAGAAGATGGAGGAGAGGGAGGGGCGGGACTACAGGAGGAGGGAGAAGAAGAGGAGGATGATGCAAGGACTCTTGGGCTGGTTAAGTCCCTCCCCCTCCTCTGCCTCCTCCTCCTTCACTCTCGTCTCAATTTCTCCTGTTCATCCGGCACTATTTTGTCTCAGATTCCGCCCCCACCACACACACACACACACACACTCTCCCCCCCTCCTCGTCGTGAGAGCTTGAAGGCCAAACAAAAAGGAGGCGATGGAGGAGGAGTTACTCTAAAGCAAACGTAAACAAGTTTGGGGTGCAGCCCGTCTGTGAGCGTTTACCTTTATTACACCATCGTTTTAACAATTACATGCGGACATTTCTGTCCTTACGCCTTGACCCCGTGACCCCCGACCTCCTGACCCCCACCTGGAGAGAGTCGGGCCTCACGTGGCTGCCTGACATTCCTCCCCCCGCCCCCCCATCTCCACCTCCACTCTTAATTTATTCCAAAGTGATCCAGACTGCGTTGGAATGCTCCAGATGGGGGCGCCAACCCCAGCTCGCCTCACGCTAACGTAAACATTTATACTCAGGGCAGAGGGGACAAGGAGCAGAGGAGAGGACGAGCGTTTCTCCCTCCTCCCTCGACGTGCCCGCTCGCTTTTCCCGACCGGGCCCGAGCGATCCCGCTGGTATTTTCAGCCTGGCCGCGCGCTCATTGTCCGCTCACACCGATGCCATTGTTGTCGTCGTGGTCACGCTGGCGCGGCGCCCACAGCCCGGGCACAGCGAGGCTTTTATTTTATTCGTCTGCGCGGCAGAAACAATGGCTGCCTGGGTGGCTGCTGGAGCTCCGCCCACTGTGCCAGTTGCCAGTGCAGGTCATGTGCCAGCACGCTCAGACAAAGACGGCCAGTCCAGCATCCCCCACCACCACCACTACCACCTGCCAGACCAGGGCCAGGGAGGCGTGGGCACACGACTGACCAAAGGCCTTTATGCGAGGGGTGTGTGTGTGCGTGTGTGTGTGACACAAAGACAGAAAGAGCAACTGTTTCTCCTCACCGCGGTAACCGTCGCATCGTGGTGCGTGAGCGGCATTGAATCGCGTGCTCGCTACGTTGGATTGCGGATTTACCACACACACTGACACCAAGAATGTAGGTGTGTGTGTTCCCGTACCCTCCTGGAAACCAGACTGTTGCTGGTTACGCTCCATTGACCCCCTCGCTGCTGCCCAAGGACGCGACAGGTGAACTGAAGTGGTTTTCTGCGGCGTTTCAGAGACAAAACAGACGTGAAAGTGTCACTGGATCTCTGCACACGGCTCCAAAATCGCCTTAAGTTCAGCGGCCTCACCTTTGATATCAAGATGGAAGGAAACTTGGCAGGAAGGAGGACAGAGCAGAACAATCAGGCCGAGCCTCCAACTTGGAGCTCCCCCTGCACACACACACTCTCTCTCTCTCTCTCTCTCTCTCTCACACACACACACAAACAGGAAGGCCCATCCGCTGCCTCACTTCCTCATACAGCAACAACACCACAACACGACTCCTCAGGGCATCTGGCTTTAGGACGGGAAAAGAGGAGACACACCGATGAAGCCGTTTGATCTGGGAAACACACACATGCACACACCCTTACACACACACACACACACACACACACACGCTGTGAACGTGGGGATGACTGCTGCTATGGAGATTAGAATGCAAAGGTAGATCAGATCGCATTATCTGCCCACGTCTATACAGTGACTTTGATTGGCAACTGACCTACTTAGATAAACACAAACACACACACACACACACACACACACACACACCTTGGATGAGTCACAGTCTGGGACTTACTTATCAAACACAGCAGTAAAATCAGCAGGATTCTGATAAGATAAAGTCCACAAGCTGACCTAAATCACGCCTACGCACATTTAGGTGAGATCTGTTAAAAACACTGCGAATGCAGTGCAAAGCTTCAAACTGTGAGGGAGGCTCAGTGGGTGTCACACATACACACACACACAGTACACACACACACTCAGATTTCAAGTAGCACATGACAACACCAACTGAGCGTTAATGATGGCCTCACTCCCTCGGCTCTGTACTGCTTAAATTATACACACACACACACACACACCAACACAAAACATCTGGATGCACGACACTTCGTCCATGTCCCCTGGATGAGGGTGCATGTCTGTTGCCATGGAGACAGAGTCTCACTGTGTATGTGACAGACATGTAAAAAGAGGCGGAGCGCAGCAGTACCGCAGTATTATCGGGTACCGTGTGTTATCGGGTACCTTGGTACTATCAGCGGCTGCCTTATCTGCTGGTGCTGGTCGTCGCTCTGCTCCATATCAATATCTATCACTGCAAACATTACGTTTGGCCAGGACTTCCTCCATCACGTCACTTGCTCTCTCTAGTGCTACCTCAGTCTTCGTGATTCTGTATTCCAAGAGTACACAAAAGGAGACTTCACTGTGCGTGCTATACTACAGCATTAGCTACATTATTGAGCTAGTCCTAAGTACACTGTACCAGATAACACCATACTACATTAAACTACACTACTATAACATACCACATCGAGCTGCTGTACTGCACTATGCTATGTTGAGCTATACTTTACTATGCTTTACTACATTATACTATACCACGCAACACCATGGTACTAGACTAGTCTGGAGTAGGCTAGCCGAGAGCTAAGTATTCCAGCGTAAGCTAAAGGAGATCATTTCATCGCATGTAAGTTCTACAAGTGATAAACCACACACACCCACACACACACGGGTGCACGCCCACCCGCTCACACACTCACAAATACAAAACAAAGACAAACAGATAAAAACTGAGAGTCAGAGTCAGGGGCCCAAGGCCAACGGGAAGTTAGCTGGACTCAAAGCCATCACAAAGAGGAATCAATGTAGTAAATAACCGAAACAATGGGACAAACCACTGAGAACTGTATTTAGACAAACTGGGGGTAATTCAAAACAGACAGCGGAGGAAATGGGAAACAGGAGCAACACCGAATGTAAACGTAAACCAACATTAACAAGGTTTGTAATATAATATCACAAAGACTGAGACACAAAAAGAGCAGAGCAGGCCGGAAAACACGGAGTACAGCCAGAGGATCAGGACCGAAGGCGCTTCATACTCACAGTCCACTACACCAGACCGGGATTACTCCTCACCATGGAGCTATCACCGTCCAAGTAGGAGTGCAAACATGGCCCAGGGCAATGTAGTACACACACACACAGTGTAGACAGTGTGACACAAAATGATAGGCACTAAATGCAGAGCAGGAGTGCATTTGTGGCCGGTATTTATTTTCAAAGTCTATTGTGCAGAACCAGGGTCCAAAAATTGTCCAGGGCAAAAAAAAAGGGCAACAGAGACAAAAATAACTGACACAAGAAACTGCGTGCGACGAACCGGCAAACCAACTTTAACCCTAACCTAACCCTAAGTCCAAAAAAGGGCCTGGGCGTGGCCCTGAGTACCTGCACCCAGGATACTACACTATATTATACTCTACTATACTATACTATACTCTACTACAATACACTATACTATACTTTGCCATGCTATGCTATGCTATGCTATGCTATGTTATGCTATGCTATGCTATGTAATACAACACTATACTATACTGTGCTAAAAGAGCAGTGTGAGCCACACCACGTGACATGAATGTTTTCATCTTTGGTTAGATCAGGTTTGGTGTGTTTAGACCGATCACTGACTGGCCACGACAAGCAAACACCAGCAGCGCTGCACGTCCATCACAATGTTTCTGGTTTTCTTTTCCAGTTGACTGGGTGTGCCCAGCAGCCGCGGCGGTCAAACAGAGACGACCGCAGATTTTGTCGCGCTGTCTTTGGTCTGCGACACACAGCCGGACTTTGACAGCGGAGGCGGAGCGAGCATTAGTGGAAGTGTAGTGGTAACTTCCCCAGCGGAGAATAGAGCACAGAGTAAAGGTCATGCTAGAGAGAGAGAGAGAGAGAGAGAGAGTGGTGCAGCAGAGGGAGGGCAGGCCGGGACACTGAGGAAGCGGAGGAGGCAGATAAAAATCCCCCGACGCAGGCACACTGGGAGTCTCGGTCAGTTGGATAAATAAAGCGGGTCTGACCTCTGACCTCGGCCCACGTGACTTTGAAATCAGACCTGATCTCACAAACTATTATCCTGATAAATCCGCAGTCCAGCCGCTGTGAACTGGCTGAGTCAGCCGACTCAGCACCTGGATCACAGCAAAGGGTCAAAGGTCAGGCTCAGCTCACCAACCCAAGACATTTATTTACGTTTGTTGGCACCAAGCTCCGCCCACAGGGGAGCGTTTTCACGCCACACAAACCAGAGGTTGGAGCGAGGAAACTGAAACGTTTCTAAAGATTTGGACACGCCTGCTGTTTTCAGGCCTCGCTCTCCTCTTTACCCTGGCAGAGTTGTGTGTTTTCGCCAAGCGTTGTGTGTGTTCCTCTGTCCTCAGACAAAACACGGTGAGCCCCGGCATTCTCGGGATGCCTCAGCACGTCGGAGCGCCGCATTGTTCTCCGAGCTCTTGTTTGGCGGCCTTGACTCGCTCGAGCTGTTGACGGACTTGACCCAGAGAAAGAATCCGCCTCGGGTATTGTTTGGTAAATAACATCACATCACGCCAGGAAGAGGCGGCATTTCTCCCTCCCCCCTTCTCTCCCTCCCCTCTCCCCTTCTCTCTTTCCCTCCCTCCATCCTCTCCT
>OMPJ01039826.1:0-10703 GCA_900312935.1 Carapus acus | reverse complement strand
TATAGATTTATTTCTGTGAACACATTTTAGTTATTTATGTATATATTTAATTTTATACCATTACAGAGACCAATTTAAATTAGCAGCGTTTTGCATATTTCAGTTTTGACTGGTTTTATGCCTTCCTGGTGGTCACCGTCTTCTGTTTTTCTTTTTTGTTTCTACATGCAATGTTTGCAATATGGATGTATTTGTCAGGTTCACTGATATAAGTTGTTTGGCTTTTATCTATCAGACAGTGATTTTACAGCACTGTACCTCTTTTTTCTTCCAAAAATGTTTTGCCCGTGTCAGGGGGTACTTGACTAAAAATATATTTCTAAGGGGGTTCATCACTGAAAATGGTTTGAGAACCACTGCTCTAGATGACGAAGCTGTGTCAGCATAGCAGCTTTAGCTAGTAGCCCCCTTTTGAGATATTCTTGTTCACTGCCGTGCTGCACCTGAGCAGCTCTCCACTCACTGCTCCAGTTAGATTATTATTATTGGCCTCAGAGACATTTGTGTGTGTGTGTGTTTGTGTTTGTGTGTGTGTGTGCGCGTGTGTGTTTGTGTGTCAGAGTCCTGAGGGCTCGGGTGCTGATATCTCTGAGTATCGCTTGGAGTGGGCGAGGGAAGACGAACCCATGGAACTCATCTACTGCGGCTCAGCCACACAGTGTGAACTGTCCGACCTGACACCTGCCACAAATTACTGCTGCCGGCTACAGGTAATACACACGCGCGCACACACACACACACACACACACACACACACATATTCAGAACGATACAGCGCAGTTCCGCCTACCTGTGGGAGCGAGCATAATAGATGTGGACTCATTCATCCTCACACACTGACACACACAGACACACACACTCGCACTCACACACACGCACCTACTGACTCCGCCCACAGTCAGGAACCCGCGTACACCATCCAAGAGACTGGACGACCTCCACCTTTGCAGGCGGAGGCAAACACGGAGACACAGGACAGCACGTTTTAGTTACGGGGTAACAAAAACAAAAAGGTTTCCGAGACTTAGTGTGTGATCCTGCCGCTCGCGCACACATACACACACACACACACACAATTATACATGGAAATCGATGGCAGCAGGGGGCCGTAAACTCGAGAGAGCAGCGAATGGTTGAATGTAATTGGTTCTCTTTGTGTGCTGACTGCTCTCTTTGTTAAACACACACACGCGCGTGTGCACACACCACCTGCACACAGTAGAGCTATGAGACTATCAATCAAGTTTTTATGGCTCCGTTCTTTATTTGCTCATTTATAAACTTAAGACAGCAAAGGCTTGTGAGCGCTAATCAATATTTCACTCTCCATGCTAGTGTGTGTAGACTTACACGTACATGCATGCGTGTGTGTGTGAGGCCGTGCACGTGTACCTGCACGCAGGCCTAACCCAAACTAGGTTAGGTTAGGCCGACTACAAAGCGGACACGAGCGATACGGGCTGAACTCGACGCCACTCCTCCCCAGCCCGTACGACTCGTCAATTCTGACCAGATTATTGGCGTCGCCATGGTTTCAAACCCGATCAGCCTGACAGACGGTTTATTTATGGGCCTTTTGCGACAGTCGGGGGGGCAGGTAGCGTGAGCTAAATCACGTGAGTCGCAGTTATGAGCCGTGCAAGCCTCCGCGAAACCGATCGCAATAACTCAAGATGGCGGCCGGACGCGTTCATTCTCTTCGTTGTGTGTGTGTGTGTGTGTGTGTGTGTGCGTGCGTGCTTGTTTGAACGGCCACAAACACACTCCTGTAGCAGGGAACCTGCAACATAAAGCATTTGCTCCTGAAATCGAGGGATGATAAATGGACTTTTGCGACTCTCTGTCCCTCAGGCGGCGAATCAGGCGGGTGTGGGCCCGCACAGCGAGCAGGTGAGCTTCCAGACGCCGGCCACCAACCCGGATGCCGTCTCGACCCTCGGCCTCCTCGACCTGCCGGCGTCTGCAGAGTCCGCGCACTCGCCCTCCACCTGCCTTCTCCTGAAGTGGGAGGAGCCAAACACAAACGGGGCGGAAATCACCTCCTACATCATCACCGTGGACGACCAGACCATCACGGCGGAGCCCGGCACCAGTCACCTGGTCACGGGCCTTCAGCCGGACAGCGAATACAGGTGCGTGTGTTTGAGGGAGTGTTTGAGAGGTTCTCTTCAGGACATCTCAGATTGTCATTTCTTCCCCATCTCCTCTTAAATTGGAGTGATATTTTTTGATGTTAAGACACGTTAAGTTCATTTTCCCCACACACAGCCAAAGCCCAGAGACGTACGTTAGCACACACACGCGCACACATGCTTGTCCTCGGCACTTAGAGAGACCTGTCAAACTGGCTGCTTTGTGCCTGAGCTATAGTTAGCCCTCCCATCACTCGGGGAGATGGAAAGAAAGAAGGCTTTTCAAAAGGCAGCAGGCATGGACGGAAACGGCCCTCTGTGCCAGGATTTGAGCACTCCAGCAAAGTTTTTTGAGCTGGTCGAGGCCACCCATGGCATCCAGAAGCACAGTCAGGGCGGCTCTCACATGCTCTCTGCAAACAAGCAGCTCGCCAACTCAAATAACATGTGATATAATGTATGTACAATATATAAATCTCCACTAGAAAGATGAACTACTTGCAGTGCTGTATATCCACGCTCACTTAACTCACACGGGCGCACGCACACACACACTCAGATTAGGGCTGGGTGATTTGGCCTAAAAAAAAAAATCTCCAATTTTTTAAAGAAAAATTCGATTTTCGATTTTTTTTTTTCAATGCACTTAAAAACAACTGCAGACATCTGACATATTGTCAAAGTGCAACTTTATTGCTGTGGTTGTCCTCAGAGTTAAAATGCATATAAACAATCCAAAATTAGAAGTAAATGAGGCTCTGTCATTCAGCAATTTCAAGCTTTTACCTAGGTTTAAGTTTTCAAAAGTGCAACAGCAACTTCACAGCACCTTAAATGATCTGATTAGATAACTAAACAAAGATTACTGTTTCAAGAAATCTTAGCTTAGTGCAAATAAATCATTAAACGTGTTGCTTAAATGCCTGTGGTAGACATAACCTACTCAAAAGGTAAACAAATGTAAACAAACTTTTATCTTTAACAAACAAAATATGTGCTTATTATATCTCTGACACCTCCTCCAGCTCAGCGGGGATCTTTTGCCGAGTGGCAGTGTGCAGGTGAGGCAGCGCTACGCTGGCGAAACACTGGCGACTGGGTATCGTACCTAGCAACTAAAACTTTCAACAAGAGATTAAAGCCTCGCTTTTCAACAGAATAAACTGGCAACATGTCTGTGGCAATATAAGAATTATAATCGCTTTCCAACGTGCTCCATTCTTATCATAAGCCACACAGTTTGTAAAGCTCTCAGGAAGTGTCATTTGCTTTTTAGCCGGTGTGCTAGGGCTGCCGTCTTCGTTTCGTTGCTGGTTACACTTCTCCCATTCTCCGGAATGGTTATTCTTCAGGTGTTGGAACAGATTAGTTATACTGCTGCTTCCGGTTGCAACAGTCTTTAAACATATTTTACAGCGAGGCTTCGTCTGTTGTTCGTCTGATGCATCAAAACCGAACCAGTTCCAAATGACTGATTGGAAGTAGCTCTTGTTTTCATGCTGCCGCTGCCATGTTGTTTGTGATTGAGTTGCGCGAGGGAGGGGGCGGGCTCACATTGCGCTACGGAAACCCACAAGAAACGGAACGCGAAAAATGTGGAAAAACTCGAGTTTGCAAAATAAAAATCGATTTTTGCTCCAAATACGATAAATCGATTAAATCGATTTTTTGCCTAGCCCTAACTCAGATAGCATTTTTTGAAACTAGGTAATCACATAATGTTCCCAAAACAAACAAGCGGATTGTGAAGGGTCATTTATACGCCTAAAACATGTGTAATGTATGAGTCATTTGAATCTGAAAGGTAGAATCTAAACAGGTTTTGCTTTAATAGAAATGTAGTGGACACAATAGCACAATAGCGTGTGTGTGTGTGTGTGTGTGTGTGTGTGTGTGTATGTATGTGTGTGTCTCTGTGTTTATGGGAGCAGTGGTGTTGGACCTCCTTGTCCTCTCACTGCAGTAAACAACTACCCACTAATCTGAATCACCAACTGGTGTTGTTTTGTGTGTGTGTGTGTGTGTGTGTGTGTATGCGTGTGTGTGTAATGTTCATGTATATTCAGAGTATCGCACACCTGCGTTGTTGTGATCGAGTGTATTCCTCGAAAATAGGCAGCAACTCGCCATTGTTTTTTTTTTTTTTTTTTTTTTTTTTTTTTTCTGTGGATGTTTTGCTTCTCCGTGTCACTTTCTTCCCTTGCGTAACAGCTGCCGGCTGAGGCTGTGCAACTGTGTGTGTGTGTGTGCGTTCATGTGTGTGTGCTCGTAGGTGACTGGAGTAATGGTAATGTTGGTCGTTATTTACAGCACTGGGTACTTAAGATTACTACTATTGATGTTTTATTTAAGTGCTGGTGGTTGTGCCTTGCCCTTTATGAACTGTTGAGCAATTAAGGTTGGCTCAGCCGGTGTGTGTGTGTGTGCGTGTGTGTCCATTTGTGTGAGTAGGATCACTTTGCTCACTGAGTAGCTGCCCTGCGCCAAGGACACTTGATCCAAAATTGGTATTAGGCCTGATGTGCATGAGATTTTCTACTTTCTCTCAACCTCCTCCAAATATGTCCACAAGTGCCTTGAAAAGCCACTTTCTATTTTTCAAAGTCCATTAAAAACAGCCTTTTTAGAAGAAGCAGCGTTTCATAACTGTCATTACACCTCACGTGTAAACATCGGGCCCACCTCCGTGCTATAAATACAGAGGAGTGACGCACACCAACCGGCAAAATCACCTTCAATTACGCAAGACCAGCGGAGCCCTCGACCCATACGTCGCCACGGCTGAGCATTCAGTCGGCGTGCAAATAGTGCAATATACAACGCGTCGTTTGTTTACTGGTGTGTGTTTATCAACATTTGCATACACAGGCTCGGGTTCAGAGGTCAGATTGCTTCTCCTGGCAGCTTTTGCACGCTAGTTGGACAGATGCCGCTGAAAACTGAGCATCACGCCGTCGAGGAGTTTTGAAAAAGGCAATTTCTCAATTGGAAATTAAATGTCAAACAGTGTGTGCTTACATAGCAAGGGGCCTTGGATGGTAATTACTATGTGTGTGTGTTTGAGTTTGGGAGGTAGAGTGAGGGAGATTGGAGGCTACCTAGGAGGAAGGCGGCAGGCGAGTTAGATACACGAAGCTCCTGGTTTATTAACAGGTGCTGTGCGGGTGCGTGTGTGTGTGTGTGTGTGCGTGCGGGGGGTGTCTGTGTGTGTCTGCGTGTGTGTTTTCCTCACTCACATAAACAGATGCAGCTCGTCTCCCTGTTTATAGGTAAAGTGCATTGTTTAAGTGCTACTTAATGCAAGATGGGATCATAAAAGCCAATGGAGCCCATAGCTGAGAGAGACAAACAAACAAACAAACAAATGCAATACAAACAAATGGCTCCTCGCAAGGACTGGCTTATTACGTCCATAGTGTCCACCACGCATCTGCCTCCATAACATGTTCAACACATAACACACACACACACACACACACAATCATCTCACACACATGCTCTCTCTCTCTCTAATGGCCTTATTTTGAACATGATGTGATCTTCCACCCTCTGCCATCTCTCCCTACAGCGTACAGATCCAGGCGGTGAACGCCATCGGCTCCAGTCCCCCGAGTCCACCTCTGCTCGCCAGGACACGCCCCCTCCCTCCAGCTCCGCCCCCCCTGGAGTGCTCAGCAGCCGGACCTCAGAGCCTGAAGCTGAAGTGGGGCGAGAACGTCGGCAACTTGCACACACGCGCCCTGCTGGCCGACGACATGGTCTACACCCTACAGATGGAGGACAAGAACCACAGGTAGGGGCGCAAGAGGCTCCACCCCCTTCCCCTTTTCCCTCACTCGGAAGCCGCTAATCAGAAAAATCCGGGCTGCGAGACCCCACAGGGCGGTTCTCAAAGATATCTCGACACACACACACACACACACACACACACACACACACACACACACATACTCACTCTCAGTAGGATCAGGGCACAGATAGTCAATAGACTTACACATACACACACACAGACACAAACATGGGAGGGAGGACAGAACATGAGCAGCTTGGCCTGAGCGTGCGCGCGCGCGTGTGTGTGTGTGCGAATAACCAGATGTACCAGGGAGCAGGCACGTCGGGGTCGTCTGGTGCTGGCCGGGATACAGCCTTCGACAATCAGCCTCCCGGTTAACAGGGCCGCTCAGACCGGAGCAACTGAGGGAGAGGAGGGAAAAATAGAAGTGGAGGAGGAGGAGGAGACAGTTAGTCACACAGAGGGAAAAATAGTCTGCCCACACTTAGAGAAGGTGGGGAGGTTAAAAGGGCAGCAAAAAGATTAGATCTCGTCTGTCTGTCTCCGCGCTGCTGTCCTCGCACACTCCTTGCACCGACAATCACACACACACCCCACTCGTGCAGATATTGGTGTTTGCATGAATGCTGACTTGGCACCCAGATGAGTTTGGCTCATTTGAAATGGGCCGTAGAGCAACTGGCAGCCAATGGAACACTGATGATTACACACTCTGGCACGCATGCACACACACTAATCTTGTGCCCGTCCTACTGTCTCTCTCTTTCATTGTCACTTTTGTGCCTTGATGTCTCCTGTCGTGTGTGTAAAACCTTCATCTCCGACTAATTTCCAGCTGCGACAAACAAAGAATTTTGCTGCGAATTTCAGATTCTCGCCCTGGTGGTTGTTAATCTCCTCAAACACGCAAGGGGTGTGTATTGGCAAGAATCTGGCGATACGATACGTATCACGATACAGGGGCAACGATACCATATATTGCCATATATTGCCATATATTGCGATACTGTAGGAACAACGTTATATTGAGTGTTTTTTTAAATAATTTAATTGTAGAACTGTAGCACATAGCACACACAATTTAAGAATTTAAGAAGGTGACGATATGTAAACAATGTTACATTAAAGCTGTAGATATTTTAAGAAAATATTTGTTAAGATATTAACAAAAAATGTAAACTGTTATTAACAAAAATAAAGTGCTAAGCTCTGCAACATCACTTTTTCAGTGTAATCTCAATAAAGGAATTAAACTATCTGCCTAAATACATAAAAGCTTGCAGGACTCAGCAAAAATAAATATGGTCAACAATCTCAGATACTGGATTTTATGCAGTCCCTGTATAATCTAACATAACAATACTTTTTTCTGCTGTAAATAATTTTTTTTCTGCTTCAAAATGAGTTCACATCCTGAACTCTTTTCTACTACTTACACCGGAATGCAGCACCTTAGTTTCATTACTCAACTCAGTTGCTATAATGACAATAAAAGATTCCTGATTCCTGAATAGTTTGTTGCGCAGTATCCACTCGTTTATTTATTATTATTACTCGTTTACATTTAGCGGCCGGAGGTTTAATTGCAACACAAAAATTAACAAACGCCATGAATATTTGCATGTCAGTTGTTAATTTTAAAAAAATCGATACAGTCCCGTCGAATATCGATACGATATCGCCAAATAAAATATTGCGATATTTACGAGTATCGATATTTTCTTATCGATAGTTCATTATGTGTGTACCCTTGGACTTCGATGTGGCTACAGAGTGTATCTCAGACACGCCGCTTTTCCCTGTCGGCTCTCCAGCTTGACCGTGTTTGTCCTTTACGGTTACGCACTCACGCGCACACACACGCTCTAATTGCCCTCTGATGAGGCCGGCCTGTCCGCATGGCGGCTCCATCAAAGTGCCTCAGCTCAGGATTCATCGCTCAGAAGTGGCAGTTATGGTGGACCGTTTTCATATATTAGAGTCGCATTAAGGCCTATTTCAACAGTATGTGTGTGCGTGTATGTGTGTGTGTGTAGCGTCGCTCTGTTGGTACAGTGTGAACACGCTTCACAGCAAGGCGCCTCACCCTCGCCCTCCTCCCACGCACCCTCGTCTCCCTCATTTGCTCCATCAGAAGGAGAAATAACCCAGATTTTTTTTACGGTCTTAGTATTTTAGAGGTGGAGTCACCATGGCAACCAAATGCACTCTGGATGATCGCTGGTAATGGAAGAGTGCGCCTTAGTGCGGAGGATCTGAGCCTCACCGCAAATAAAAGTAAATGTAAATAAAGGGTTGCAAATCCAGACCCTGGTTGTGTGGTGGAGAATGTCTCGCCGTGTCCACCGTCCAATCAGATTCCCCCTTAGGTTAGATTGGCACCTGCATTCGTAGGCCCCCTGTGTTCCACGTATCTGTCCCCCCTGGGGTCCTGTGAAGACACCTGTCCTACGGCGCTGCCCGCCCCCCCCTCGCCCCCATCCGTGAACACTCTCGCTAACGCACAGCTTGCGAGATAACACACGTCGTTATCTCGCAGCTTGCAGACCTGTGGTTTCGTTTTAACTTTTGGTCGTCTCGTCTCATTACGTGACGCTATTTTCCCCTGCGTTTCATCTCCCGCCCCTGCACATTACCCAGAATGCCTCCCTGAGACAGGGCTTCTGGAGCGTACGGGCGCCATGGCAACTCGAGGTGCACTTGCAAGGGGGGGGGGCTGTGACCCCACCACCGCAGGGCCCTCTCTCACACAGTCGCAGGGGGGGCGAGCGACGGTCCAGCTCCTACCTGCCAACACCATCGTCATCATTATTACCATCATCATCATCTGCATTAAATGAAGCTTTACTCCAGCATTTCTAAACCTACTAAATCAGGGGTCGGCAACCCAAAATGTTGAAAGAGCCATATTGGAGCAAAAAAGTAAAAAACTAACCTGTCTGGAGCCGCAAAAAAATTCAAAAGCCTTATATAAGCCTTATTAATGAATCAAATATTTATTCTTAACATTTTTACAGCATTGGAAAACGTCAAGAATCTTTGTGTCACATTTTTCCTCCCAGAAAAAACATATTAAAACAAAAAAAAATTACATTTTTCCCATTTTTTCCCATTGTCACACATTTTTGAAAATTTCCCAGGGAGCCACTAGGGCGGCGCTCAAGAGCCGCATGCGGCTCCAGAGCCGCGGGTTGCCGACCCCTGTACTAAATGTCTGGCAAGGAAGTGTTGGAGATGTCTTTGACGCTACGTTTTTGATAGGTCCGCCATTTTTTTTTATCATAGCAGCTGGGCAGTAATGCGCATGTGATGGACAAATGTCTTATTTCAATGTCCTCCATGAATCCAGTGTGTCTGACATGAGAAGATTTAAACCCACATTTTAAACTCTGGCCTTTCATGTCGAGTTGTTTCAGGGAAAGTCCTTCAGCTTTGTCTGAAAGTTAAATCATGTGGGCAAAATGATCAGATTTCGACATTAATGGAGTGTGGACACATGGTGACAGCTTGATGCTGTCGACTCCACATCAAAAAAAAAACAAAACTGCAGCGGTCATGACCTGTCGATGGCTGTCAGCCAAAACATCAGGGAGTCTGAAAAGTAGATAAAACGATGACGACGGGCGCCATTGCCGGAGGGTTGAGTCCTTCTCGCCTTCATTGCTGTGCTGGTAGTGTGCGTGTTTCCGTTGCTGGTGGCGGGCATGGCTGTTAAGACAGGGCCCGCTCCTCAGTCCTCCCACACGTAGCTTCACCTTTGCTCCATCAACCCGTCCATCACCGCAACTCAATCTATCCTCGTCCTCGTGTTTCCGCGAGATTCACGACTGCCACCGTCCCGCGTGTCTTTCATAAATCCAGCCGCTTATCTTGTCATTCCATCGTCTGCGTCCTCCATGACGTTCCCACCGTTCTTCCTCAAAGTCACAGCATCTCGCCTTCCCCCGTGGGTATGTCTGTCCCTGTCCTCGCTGACGTCTCTCTCTCTCTTCCTTTCTCTCTGTGTCTCCTCCCTCTCTCTCTCTCTCTCTCTCTCTCTTTGTTTCTCCAGGTTCGTGACAATCTACCGTGGGCCCAGTCACACCTACAAGGTGCAGCGGCTGACCGAGTCCAGCAGCTACAGCTTCAGAATACAGGCGGTCAGCCATGCCGGGGAGGGGCCCTACTCCGACACACACACCTTCTGCACCACCAAGTCGGTGCCCCCCGCTCTGAAAGGTCAGTGTGAGATTGTGTGTATGTGTTTGTGTGCGAGTCTGACACTCTTCTGATGCAGCGTCTGTCACCCACGCGACTGCAGAAACTACTGTTTGCTAGTTGTCCAAGAGTTTTACTTACGTCGGCCATGTTGGCCATTATATCGTTGGCGGTGGACATATTTGTGGTCCGCAGGTAGTTTTGCACCAATCAGTGTGGGTCTCGTGTCTCAGGTGTCCCCACACTAACGTCTCGGTGTGCCAGAGGATTATGTAGATCAGTGGTTCTCAAACTTTTTTCAATGATGTACCCCCTTAAAAATATATTTTTAGTCAAGTACCCCCTGACACGGGCAAAACATTTTTGGAAGAAAAAAGAGGTACAGTGCTGTAAAATCACTGTCTGACTTATTAAAGCCAAACAACTTATATCAGTGAACCTGACAAATACATCCATATTGCAAACATTGCATGTAGAAACAAAAAAGAAAAACAGAAGACGGTGACCACCAGGAAGGCATAAAACCAGTCAAAACTGAAATATGCAAAACGCTGCTAATTTATATTGGTCTCTGTAATGGT
>OMPJ01039824.1:0-10053 GCA_900312935.1 Carapus acus | reverse complement strand
AGCGGGGGCGGGGTGAAAGATAAAACACTTGTTTCTTTTCTATGTGCGCAAGGAGCGAATGACTCTGAACCTCCACTGCTCGGAGGGAAAAACATCCTCGGGGGGGAGGCAGAG
Source organism: Carapus acus (assembly GCA_900312935.1). Classification (NCBI taxonomy): domain Eukaryota; kingdom Metazoa; phylum Chordata; class Actinopteri; order Ophidiiformes; family Carapidae; genus Carapus; species Carapus acus. The sequence goes on along the minus strand of OMPJ01039824.1, from coordinate 9,939 downwards.
AGAGAGAGAGAGAGAGAGAGAGAGAGAGAGAGAGAGGGGGAGAGAGAGGGGGAGAGAGATAGTGGATTAAACTCATGAGACAAAGCAGCAGGAGGATGTTGGAAATACAACCTGATAAAAAGAAGAAGCAAAGCTGCAGGGAAACCCACTGTGTGTGTATGTGTGTGTGTGTGTGTGTGTGTGTGTGTGTGTGTGTGTGTGTGTGTGTGTGTGTCTGAGGCAGAGAGACAGAGAGAGATACTAAATCCCTTAATAGAAGAGCTTAATAAAAAGTGTGTGTTTGCACTTTGGGACCAGAACCAGAACCAGAGCAAGAGGAAACACAACAGGTGAGCAGTTGCAGGTCACTATCCGTGCCACAGAAACCAGCTGCACTATGCTTGTCTTTAGATCTTGACTGTTAACATGTTGAGAAGCACTCCCTGCTACATTTTGTAAAGCGCCTTGAGATAGCTTTCAAATTACATTGACTTGACTTTGAATTGTGGGTGAGAATTGCCATCAGCATTGGCAATCCAAAATTGGCCTAACTAAGATTATCATGGCGTTGAGTGTGTTTGCGTATGTGTGTTATGTGTCCATTCTCCCTCTTGCAGCATGTGTGTCCTCAAAGTGAACATGGGAGCCCAGGTGACTCCTCTTGATGCAGTGAGGATTCTCTCTCACACACACACCCATGGTGTGGATGCATGTGGTGTACACATGTAAATAAAAATCAGAGCGATCTCTTGCAGTGCAGCCATCTTTTCTCCATTACCTCTCCCTCTCTCTTTCTCTCCCTCTTAATCTTCTCTCTCTGGATGCTGTGAGGTGGAGTTGCGGTTCCGGTCACCGGTGTCACGTGTCACTGATAGCTTCTCTGGATTTTTCTGTTCAACTTTGGCTAATTTTGCAAAGTCTTCATTACAAGTGCTAATTTCACGCTGTCGATTGTCAATGTCTCTGGTTCTGCTAAAGCGATTTGGCAGCTGGTATCCTTTTCCTCTTCCTCTCCCCCTCCCTCTCCTGCTCAGTTAGCCATACGCTGAATTACTCCTTAGCCTCATTTACCGATGACAATACCTGCAACAAATGTAGTTTATTTGCAGTGTTGGAGGTGAGGCTAAGTGAGTTAGAGACCTCTTTCATGGAGCAGTCAGTCAGCATCAGTCGTTTGCTATTGTAGTTAGCCAGTCCCCTCCTGAAGTCTTAACTTATCAGCCAGGAACTCAAGCGTAGCTCTAAACCGAAGGCTGTGGCTCACCAGCCTGAATGAGCAGTTATATTCTACATTAAATTGCATTTTATCTCCTCAATAGGTGCCATTGTCATCTGGACCCTCAAGGGCCAACGCCATGCTGATGTAACCCTCAGTGAAAATAAGTTTGACATCACTGTGTTACGGAAACAAATGAAAACCAAGCAGATTGTGGTGAGGACGAATGTGTCAAGCTGTAGGGAGAGGCGAAGGACCCATAGGGCATTCTGGACACAGGGGAGAGTGAGGAAGAGGATGAGTAGGGGGAAGACGTGCAAGTGGAGGAGTGGAGTGGATCCTCGGCGAGGATCCTGTCCTGGGGGAGCGAGACTGCGACACTGTCCTGACCATCAGGACGTTTTTGGAGAGAACAAGGGGGCTGAGGAACGTGAAGGCCGAGGAGCCGTTTCCAGACCTGCAGCTCTTCTCCGACTCTGTCTGACTCTACATGAGGAGCACAGGGGCTCTGCAGCTGTCGTTTACATCTCAGGAAACTTTCAGACCACTGAGAGATATTGACCAAGATTAAGGCCCAACCTCTGGAGGTGGGCTAGAATTGTTTGTATTTCTTCAGTTTTTTCTGTTGAGATGGAGCTATGATTGGTGAGGGGGCACCTCAGGTGCTCCCCTGTGCACCACAAATATGTGTTTTGTACAAGATTGAGGACTGTTTAGATATTGATGTGCTTTGGTTCATTGTTTTTGACAATTTTGTACGTTGTGTTTCAGGTGAGATCTTGGAGTAATGAAAGTGATTTGAAAATAAAAAAAAAAAACCCTCCCTCGCTGTCTGTCTGTTTCGGCTCTGTGCCTGTCTCCCTCAGATGGACCAGGACCACCTGCTGGGAGCCACTTCCTGTCTGAGCTGATTACAGGTGTAATAAGCAGGAAACGGCTCATCTGTCTGATGTGGTTGCTCCGCAGCGCTGCTGGCTCCCTGAGCGTTTGACGTCTTAGGAGAGAGTGGGCGGGGTCAATCCATCATCGCCGCTAAATTTAGCCGCAGTGGCAATGGAGCGGAAATAAGCCGAGCGCAGCAGGTGATCCATTAGACTCTTCGGCGGGCACAGACAGAGAGTTGTCGTCTTCTTCGTTTGTGGACACATTGTGTCAAAGCATGGTTCCTGTAGGCCTGGACGATATCCAGCCTCCTCTTCCTCCCTCCCCGTAAAACCGCTGTTTCCTGTGGGAGGGCTGAATTTGGCACTCTGCAGCATGTATGTATGTTTGAACACTCACACTGGACCACTGCTGTCCTTCATCCATGATGTTCCTCTATGGAGCTGTGAGGCTTTAAAGTCTCTGAAAATATTCACCCTCATCAAAGCTCGTCTAGCCGGCAATGGGTCGTCTTAACACGGACTGAAACTCCAGACTGGTTTCTTTCATTTGCATTTTCATAATTTAAAGCAGCCGTCCATTCAGGCGGCCTCAAAGGGATTCGGTGATCAGGTAACACCTCCTCTGTTTGGTGGGACAGATTTAGTACCAGTGGATGGATTGCAGAACTTCATCTTGGACCCGTTTCTTCCTTTGTCAGCCTCCCTCACACTCGTTTTATATAGCAACGGCATCAAAGTCATGGGTTGGCACAGAGCGAAAATCCAATCAACACCTTGTGCTACATGGCAGCCATTAGAGAGTGATAGCAGATAGAGCCAAGGCAGAAATAGACGTGGGTGGCACAACCAAGCCTCCCACCTGAGGAGACCTTGCCACCTTTGAGCTGAGACGCTCTGGTCTCCAACAACCTCCATCCAGGTCTTGTGAGAGGTTACTCACAATCTGAGGCCTCAAGCCTCCCAGAGCTCAGAACGTCTACCTCCTCTCATGACGCTCTTCTCCTCTCGGGACATCCGTCTCTTCTCAGGACATCCATGTCCTCTGAGGATATCCATCTCTTTTCAGATGCCCATCTCCCCTCAGGATGTCCATCCCCTCTCAGGACTTTCATCTCCTCTCAGGATGTCTGTCTCGTCTCTGGGACAAACAGTGCTGCCTGGTGATTCCGCTGCAGTCGCAGTCGTGGTCTATAAATCGCCTCCACAGATCAATTTGCAGCCTTCGCCTCAGTGTAATCAAAGTTTTAAATAGTGTTATCAGAGTGTATGTGAGTGTGTGATGAACGTGATTACAAACGCAGCCAAAGAAACAATCACAGACGGCCATTTCACAGAGCAGAGTTGTTGTTCCTCTTCTTAGTGAGAGTATGATGAGCAGAAACCATCTGCTCCACCTGCTGCGGGGCTCCACCACCTGTCCTGGAAGTTTTCGTACTCGCACAGGCGTGCGTGCACATGCACTCACGTACGTACGCACGCACACATACACACAAACATCCCCCTGAAGATGCCTTCGAGTTCCAACAGAAAACAGACGGCTCGAAATCACAAACGCTTCAGCTGACACAATCACAATGACTTGCAGCTCTGAGCTGCTCCTGAACACTGACAGACGGGCTGTGCAGGAACGAGCTCCAGAAGCAACGAACACACTGAGAACACACACAGAGAACACAGAAATTGAATGTATCACTGTGGCAACAAGTCTCCACCAGGACTATCCTGTTTTTCATCTCCCTGACTTAAAAAATGCAGAGAAACACCAATCAGATGAGAGTTAACCCGCATCCTGTGTTGACAAAACCTGGCTGGCTTAGATAACAGAAACCGGCAGAAGAACAACAAACAGGCATTCTTTATGCTCTTGGTTATGTTTGAGCAGAATTGGACTTGAAGCTTTAGTGTGGACACGTATGTTTGCTGGTTAGCGTCTATGTGTGCGTATGTGTGTGTGAGTTTGATTTGGTGGTCCGTTTGGAGAGAGGCTCTGCAGAGTGAGGGATCTTACCAATTGTGCGGGGCATCAAACCCTGGCGTGGCATCAGGTTGTCATCAAGACCGTCCAAGCCTCCGTACAGTGAGTGTGAGATCCGACGCTCGTGGTCGTCCAGGGACGAGTTCAGCGACGGCTGAGGAGTTGGCGGGCTGCCTGGGGCCTCCTGTGGACAAAGACCAAAGACGAGGGGCCCATCAGGACCAATGGGACACTTTTCCAGAGGTTGCCTATTCTAGGGTACATTTGGAACATTAGGAGCAAGGATCCAACATGGAAACTCTAGCAGAGGAGCCAGCAGGAGAACCTGGGACATCCTCTCCATCATCTCATCATTGATCGAGACTAAGGGCTACCAGCCTGCTACCACGGTAATGGCTTCTTGGGCGCTGAACACCTCAAGCCTCACATTCAAAAAGTCCGTACACCAAAAGAAGAGGGTGTACGTACTTTTTCACAGCAACGTTCAGATGTTCAAAGACCAAGATGTGAGTGGAAAAGTGCAGAGGTCACGCATGGCTGATGTACTCCGTTTTCTGCGGTTGTTTCACTTTAAGCGACTAAAGCGGCGATGCTGAGGAACTGTTATAAACGCATCGCCTGGTCCAAAACAAGTCGCCACCAAAAAGAAATCACCTTCAACTTTGAGTACGGCGCACTTTCACTGTGGCATTGAGGATGAAGAATTCATTGGATTTAGGGATTTGGAGTGGAATCAAGGGTCTGGTAAGCATGTTATGCTTTAGTTATCAGAAAAATTGTTGCATCAACATGCAAGACACATATTCAGTGTGTTGTCTATGCTTCATGTGGCTAAATGACCAACCATATGCTACGCTAGTGTGCTGTGCTACCATGCTGCACTTTTTTGCAGTTATGGCAAAACATGAACTGAATGGAGCCAACTAAAAACTACATCTTTGAGAGGAGGATACACTCACACTCCCTGCACTGTGTTTACTGTACCTCACATAACTCTGCATCACCGTTGCCTGTACACTAACCTGCAAAACAGCGGCACGTACAGTATATGTGTAGCTCTGTTTTTGACGTTCATTGGTAGCAAAAGTAATTACGTGAGTACTGCTTGAAGTTATTATGTGTTTATCTTATTTACAGTTCAAGTTGGATAATATTTTCTGCTCACCACTGCTTTGCGGTGTGCAATTACAAGGGGAGCAGTGTGTGCACCAAAAAAGGTTTTACATGTTCCCACCTCAGCCCGCAAAATCTCAAACTCTTCTGCCTTGAGCGTCTTCTTTTGTAGCCTTACTCATTGTGTTTTTTTTGCCTATACAAAGAAGAGAATTGCATATGGAAAATATGCACATGGACGGGGAGCTGTTGTGTACGCCCACACGTGCAGGGAATTTCATGGTGATTGCGATGTTGTGGATTAGGGCAGTCTTTCGAGCCACTGAGCCGCGGCACTCAAGTGTACCATGAGAAATCATCCGGTTTGCAGCAGTGCAATTCCTTATGGTCCGCAGACACCTCACATGGCCCGCTGGTAAGTCTCAGATAATCACAGAAAGACCGGTTCGTGGACTGTGCCCCACTCCCCTCTCTCTGACAACAGGCGTGTGCCGTGAGATTCTCTTTGATGTAAAATGTGTGCCGTGGCTGAAAAAGGTTGGGAAACACTGGATTAGAGGATTGTGAATGTGTGAGGATCTGTGCATGCACACAGATTCAAGCAAACTGAATTTTTTGTGAGTGCTAACTTTTCTGGATTTGTACATACGCCATAATTTATTAAGAAATCCACGCACTTCTTGGACCTCAGACCGCTAAAGAAGCACCTGGAGCTGTTCAACTCAACCAGAGCAGGGGGCTTTGGAGGCGGTATGAGAGATGGTGTGGATCAGAATGAACATGATGGATGTGAGGTGACATAACTGGGATATTTGGTAAACGCATGTTACTAACTGGGCTTCTTCCCCAAAGTGTTGTCTTGTGCTGCTGCTGCTGTGCATCCCTACACTTGTGCATCCCTACACCTGTGTCTGTCTCCCTCTGCCTCTCTACCTCTCTCTCCTTCCCTCTCTCTCCCAACCGGTTTCTCCTTGCCACTGTCGCTAATAGGGGATGTGTTGAGTGTCTGCGTGTCCATCCCATAGCCCCTGAGTGTTAACATGCTGAGGAGCACTACCTGCTCCATCCTGTAAAGCGCCTTGAGATAACTCCTGTTATGATTTGGCACTATACAAATTAAATTAAATTGAATTGAATTGAATTAAGAGTCACTGTGGGAAACTTTCTGTCCGGTGTGTCTCTCTCCTCTCTCTGCCGGTCTAGTTCTGTCTGAGCTTGGCTTAAAATGCATGGTCAGTTTAGGCTTGGCACCAGCTGGACTGAGGCTGGGCTCATGACCACATGACCACATGGAGCCCACCTGTTCCTGCAGGTGGCGCTATGAGAGGCGCTACGGTTAATGGAGTGCTAAGTGGGCTGAACGAACATAGCTTTCCATTAGGCTGCTGAATCACTCTCCATTAGCCAGCTAGCATCCTGCGCGGCCTGCTGAACCGCAACAATTCCCCAAGGAGGCGTGACGACGTGCTTTTCTTTGCTGGACTGAATAGACCACCCACAGACATATACATTGATGTGTCTAAGGAGCAGAGTGTGTTGTCCATTGGACCCATTGTTTGTCTGTTGGATCGTTGGCCGTATTGATCTGATATGTCTCGTGTCTTTACTGCTTAGGGCGATGACAGCGCTCAACACCGACATGCCCCAGAGCGGGCAGCTAACAAGCTATACTGCCACTGGGCCGCCGTCAATGCTTGGTGGTCGATGGCTAAAGATAGCCTTGGTGGGAGGTCAGATAGAAACCCTGTGGCTTACTAAGAATACTGATGAGGGGGCTCAGTTCACAGAAAAGTACAGGGAGGGAGAGAGGGAGAGATGAGGAGGGAGGTACAGAGTGTGGGAGGGAGAGAGTGAGGTAATGAGAAAAGGCTGCATAGAGAGGAAGACAAACGTTCCACTTTCAAAGAAATTGATTAAAACAGTCGTTAATATATTTCCAACAGGTATTCACCTTCATTATTTTCTTGATTAATACCCTATCTTCGATAGAAGCATGACTGACTTGACGTGCTTACAGACGACTGACATAAGGCATCTCAGTGCGTCTCTCACCTCAGTCACCTCGTGGCAGCAGGCGAGTAAAGAGTCGGAGACAGAGGGCAAAGGTGAGGAGCGGAGGAGGATTCTACGCATATTCAGACACACGAAGGAGGGTGGAGGGGTCGCCATGGCGATTTAAGATCATTATTGAGATCTTTGATCTCCACTTACTGATGGAGGGTAAGCCACACTTTTTCTACCTCCACCAGAGTCTTTGTCCGGACCAGCAGAGCACGCATGCACACACACACAGGCCCAAAAAAGATTTGCATAAATGAATATACATCAGGCACAGACAGATACACACACTCATACACAGGCCAGGGAACAAACACACACACACACACACGCACACGCATGCACACGCACACACACGCACACACACACACACACACAAAACACACCTTCAGGCTTAGCCTCTGCTTTCAATTACTAAACTCACCAGAGGGAAATCAAAACTTTGACACACCAGGTCGGAGAGGAAAGCGGGGGAGCCAGGAGGTGCCAGAGGCACCCGCAAATGCACGCACGCACGCACACACACACACAGCACAAAGTCACACAGTCGGCGACAGGCCAAGGCGTGCAGCAAATGTGGAAACATGACATGTGGAGGGAGGAAGTTGTGTTGTTTGGTCCTCAGCCATGTTGTATTTTATCCCAGGACTCCCAAGGGAATGTGTGCATTTGTGTGTGATTGTGTGTGTAGGTGTGGGAAAGGGAGTGCATCTGGCCTACTGTTAGCTAACAAGCTACTTTTATTTTGTGAAATGAATCATGGCTGCTCCTCAGGGATCTGCAACCATTTGCTTTGGGCTGACTCCGACATTCATCAGGAGGAAGATCTCAGTGAAATGCTACCAAATGGCTCCACACAGACGCACACACACGCACTAACACTACAATTATTAAGCACTTTAATCCATAATAACGTCAAACATAAACACACACACAAGAGCGCACACGCGCACACTCCCATCTCCATGCGTACGGTGTGTGTTTGTGTCTCACCTCACTCCGCTTGGACACTCGCCGTGCCACGATGAGCTGTATCATGCCACGCTTGTTGCCCTCGGTGGACATGGACTTCCTCAGCGTCTCCATGGCATCCTGGTTGGTTTTACCCAGCAGCGACTCGCCGTTCACCGCAATCAGCTGATCGTTCACCCACAGTCTCCCGTCCTGTCCATGAGGAAGGGGTTAGGGGTGCGGAGCTTGAGTATGAAGCTCCACCCTTAAGAGGCCTCTATGGGTGGGTTTGGGGCTTACCTTGCAGGCCGCCCCCCCGTTGATGATGGACTTGACAAAGATGCCAAGATCAGCATGGTTCTCTTTAGACCGGTTGCCTTTGACGCTGACGCCCAAACCGGCCGAGCCTGAGTCGCTCAGTGGGATCTCGAAAGTCAGGAACTCCCGCGTCCCATCGGGGGTGAGAACCAGCTCGTCCTCTTCCATCTTCTGGAGGGAAGGAGGACACAGACACTTTGAGAGGTTTCCACCCTGACATGAGGTCACTTACTCATTAAATCCTATGAATCCTAACACTGTTTGAGGCACTGAGTCTCGCCTTTCTGAGCAGAGTTATTATCAGAGGGTTATTTGAAGTGCTGCTCCTGTAAGCGGCTGCAAGGCTGACAGCAAGGAGCACCTCAAAGGAAAAAAAGTGACGGGTGGCAAGTTAGGACAGCAGAGAGGAAGTGGACCGCCATCACCACAGGAGGGCGCAGGTGGCCCCAACTGAGCACCCCCTGCTGCCACAGGGAACGACCTCTGATGGGACTAGACAGCCATTTATTTCTCCTCACGTTATCAACCAGGAAAGTGAAAGTGTGAGATGTCTCACTGATACTATCACACCTTAACACACAAACGCACACCTCCACATGTGGAGGACACACACACCTTCCACTTGGGGGCATCTGAGAGTGAGATGCCTGTTTTTCATCAACAGAAATAGAACAAAGGGCTGTGCAGCTGGACTACCACTCCAAGAGCTTCGATGCAAAGCAAACTTCAATTTTTGACTTTTGTGTGTGTGTGTGTGTGTGTGTGTGTGTGTGTGTGTGTGTGTGTCCATTTCCTGTGTACAACAGGTGCCATCTTTATCTCTCACTGTAACAATGAGCAGCCATTCTTTAGGGCTCCTTATCTGACAGCTGTCCCCTGAATAGCTGTGCGCACGCTCGCTCTCTCTCGCGCGGGCCAATTATTGTGCATGTCTAATGAATTTGATCATGGGGCTCCGAGTCAGCGAGTCATTAGCCGCCTTTGTTCACTCGCCCAGAGACGGAATTGCTAAAGGTGGGTGGGTGGGAGCGGGGGGAAATCGGTGTAGAAAGCAGGAAGCCAGGGCGGTAAATGGGAAGCGGGAGAGAGATAAAGACGGCCAGAGTGGAGAGTTTCACGGGGGAACAGGGGCAGCAGGGCCCCCAACACTCCAAACAAACCAAATCATCATCAGCACGATGTAATTTGGAATGGAGCTGAAAACAAGAGAAAAAAAACGCTCATTTCAAATTACATCCACAGAACGGGAGAGAGAGGGATGGTGAGGGAAACGGAGGGGGGAGTAGGGAAGGAGGGAGAGAGGGAGAGAGAGAGAGAAGGTGGATGGGGACAGGATGAGAGAGCGAACTCAGTTACAGAGCGACTTGAGGACTGATCCATTTCTCCAGTTCATTAAAAACAAGCCATTTCCTCTAAACTGAATCTCTCTCTCTCTCTCTCTCTCT
>OMPJ01039823.1:0-12124 GCA_900312935.1 Carapus acus | reverse complement strand
AGAAAACCGAGCGAAGCCCAGTTCACGACGACGTGTAGAGGACGACAGAACAGCCATGACACCAAACTGCCAACGAGCTGGAAATCTGAGTGACAGCTGTAGCCCCGCCCCCTTTGGGAGCTTTACATTGTGGCAGTTATTTGATGAAAACTCAGAATTGCAGGAGAGTTTGCCTTTGTCTGCCAGAAAAGAACACACGAACAGTATGCACACACACACACACGCACACATACACACACACACACATACACACACACATGCACACACCACACACACACACTTTCTTTTCACTCACTTTTCTTGTCAAACACTTTTTGTCTCACTTTCTGACAACAGAAACGAAAATAGTCCCAATTTCGCAGCTCATCCTGAAGGATAATGAATGTTTGTGTTTGACCGTCTGGTTAAAAATACTCCAATGTGTTTTTGGCAACATGCAATGAGGCAAAAATGATCACGCTGGGGTGTGTGTGAGAGGAGGAGAGAAAGAGCTAGAGAGACAGAGAGGGAGCTTTTCCAGTCTGTTTCTCATTTGTTTATTTTCCATTTTATCCTTATTCTTTGTGTTTATTTTACTCTGTAAACACATTATTAAAGCTCTTTGGTCAAATCAAACCAAACTCTGGATTCCCCTAAGAACTTCTCCATCTTGCCTCCCCTCGTTTCACCTCAGCCGCTGCCGCCACTTCCTGTATCTGGCTGTACTCACATGATGAATGGCGATGTGGGAGAGCCATTAATACACACGCTGCCAGTGTAAAGGGGACACAGCGAAAAAGTGTGTTTGATGCTCTCCACCCCTTTAGAGGTGTCCAGTGGGGGGAAGACAGTGAGTTCCTTTCTGGCGGTCTAACGGCGGCGTCGAATCCCGAGCGAGTGCGGCCCCTCCTGATGACCTCGAAGGTTCTTTCACCGCACACTCCGCTGGCGCGAGGACAAGGGTGTGTGTGACAGGAATAGGTGGGGAGAGGGTACAGAGGAAGAAGGGGGGCGAGGTAAGGAGGAGGATATCACTAATAGATGGTTATCACACACACAAGCGCGCGCAGACACACACACGCAAACACACACACACCTGCCCGGAGGACTACTGCAAGCTGCCCAGATAAATAAAAGAAAAGCATCCACATCGACCCCCGACCCCTTCAGACACACACACAGCGAACAAACGTGCTTTCCAAGAGGCCCAGCTGTGACCTTTCAGGTAGATAAGGCGGTCGCAAAGGTCAACACACCCACAAGCACACACACGCCCTCACTCATCCGCGCACACACACATACACGGAAGCCCTATCTCTCTTTACGACGGTCATAGTAGCAAAACTGGGAATGGCTGTTTGAGACTCTCCACCCACAGCTCCGCCCCCTCTGCCACGAGCTCCTCGGCTCCGCCTCCTCCCAAGATTGACGGAATGACATTAGTGGATTGATGGGCCGGCGACTGTCAGCGTGACCTTTTCCCGAATGCATCAGGAGGTCAGAAGTTGGCACGTTCAAGCAAGCCCCAGGCTGCCGCCACGCCCCTCTCCACGCCGCTCATTATGCACAGCGCCACGTCCTGGGCGCCACTGCCTGTGAGAGACAGTCGTGTTATACTGAGGCAATCTGGAAGAATTTAGATTCACCAGACGCCACTGTTGTTCCACGTCAGACTCCAGGCCCCGCCCATCATGGATGAGCCCGCCCGATGACGCCAAACATTCGCTCGGTCACTGTCAACAATCTTCTGTTGCACGTTCAGGATGATGTCGCCACCTGCTGCAGGCTACAATGTTCCTCAGACCAGAGGAAGTTTGTTTGCTTTCCCCCCTCCAGCAAAATGTGCTGAGCTCAGCGGTTTCTGATCTCTGATTTACACGCCTGCTCTGCCAACATTTTCTCCACTTCCACTTCCTCTTCCTCTTTTACTTCCTCTCTAGTTCCTCTTCTGTTTAGCATGATAGGCCGTGCAGCTGTAAATTCAGCGTGTATCCTGACCAAAACTGTAAAACTGCAAAAGCATTGCCAAACGGCAGTTGTGAGTGAAGATTAATGTGCCAAACTTTTCTATTCACCCATAATTCATTGTTTGTTGCTTTAGTGCCACAGACTTGGACACCCACGTTGTTTTTTGGACATCAGTATATCTGCAATTATCTATAAGTGGCTAACATGTAAAGTATTTGCTTGAATCCGAGTGTTTTATACCTTGTTTTGTATCTTGGCCATGCACCTTCGTGAAAGATCGCTTGGTCCACCACTGTTTAAATTGAAATTGTGGAATGGAAAAGCATAAGTGAGGTCTAGAAATGGGATTAGCATATTTTTCGCACTAAAAGGCCCACTTAAAATCTCAATTTTTTCTCAAAAATCGGCAGTGCGCCTTGTAATCCGTCGCGGTTATGTATGCATTGTTGTTGTGCTTACCGACCTCAAACCAATTTTATGCGGCACACTGTTCTGAAAAATCTGTCAAAATGTTTTAGTGCGACTTTGGCAAGCGATGGAGTCGCTCCGCTTGATTGACTGTTGGACCGTTCCCAGCTGACACAGGGACGTTATAGTTAAGTTGATCCTATATGGGTTGCAAAGTCGGACAACATTAAATAACTAATCATGTGGCGCTGGCAAGCAACCACCATCCACATCTAGCGAATGTTACCTTGCTTTAAGTTGACATCAAGTCAATGTTTCAACCATAAACTTTATTTGAAAATCTATATGTGAATCCAATTGTATTCATTATTTGGAATACAATGTGGCTCCAACCTCATACTAGCCTCAGGTGTCCACTGTCACTGGCAATGATAAACCAATCAGAGAACAGTATGTAGGACGCTTAGTTCTGTCACTTTTTGTAATGCTTCAACATAATATCACTGCACATTTGTGTGTATGAGGACCCCCAAAAATCGCAACTGTCATGAGACATGCTTGCGATGCAGAATTCGCAAAGCAAGATGGCCACAGTTAAAGGACAAAGTACCGTGGGTTATTGAACACAGAACAGCAGATATAAGCATCTCTACAGTCTCCATGCAACTCAAGACAACAGCGATGGCACAGGACATGAGGATCATTAACGTTTGAGGAGGTCCTTCTTGGCGCCTCAGTTTTTTGAAAAGGTGTCATCTCTCCATCCAAACAAAAACCATCTCGCAGCAACTGCCAAAGGATTACAAAGAAATGTTGGCCTTCATCTGCACGTACTGCAACAACAATATTTCCGAGAAAAATATCCAGCCAGACCATATAATGAACAACGACGAGGTCCCCCTTACTCTCGACGTCCACGTGAACTCTACTGTCAAGAAAACTGAGATCAGTATGTCATTTATACCCACCCCAGGGAACTACAAGTCATCATTCATTGTAGTTCTCAGTTGCCAGGCTAATGGCCGTAAACTACAACCAATGGTGATTTTCAGGAGGAAGACTTAGCCAAAGGAAAAGTTTCTAGCTGGTATCATTATCAAGGCCAAACCAAAGGGCTGAATGGATGAGGAGAAGACGAGAGAGTGGCTGAGCGAAGTTAACGTCAAGAGACCGGATGGCTTTCTCCACATATCACCATCCATATAGTTTTACAACTCCGTGCGTGCCCATCTCACGAATTCTGTTAAAAACCAAGTGAAGAAAACTAATTCAGAGCATGCCGTCATTCTGGGAGGATTAACCAAAGAACTCACACCGCTGGATATTGGTGTCAGGGGCAGTCAAGGGGCAGTCAAAGCTAAATTGCGAGCTGCATCGGAGCACTTGATGACAGAGGGCAAACACACCTTCACCAAGACAGGGAGACAAGTTGCGCCACTGTGTGCCTTTGGATGATGGATTCCTAGGTTACGGTGTCAGTCCTAACTGTGGTCTAAGCTTTCACAAAAGCCAGAATCATCGCTACATAGCCATGGAAGAGCAACTAGACTTACTTGGACGGTGATGAGACTATTAAACTATTAAACTCACACACTGACGATGACGATTTGTGGAGGGATTTGTGGAAGACGAATGATGGAAAATGAGTGTATTTATCTGTATTTGTTACAGCTAAACAATAGTCGGAGTTAATGTGAATGAGTTGAATAAAGTTTGCCTCACCTGACTGTTTTGTTTTGTATTATATATGTTTTATCACTCACCTCATAACTCATTGCGCTGTGTGTATGAAAATTGACCCATTCATTGATATTGCGCCGTATAGTGCAGTGTGCCTGATGGTACACTTAAATACAGAAATAATAATTTCTTTTAAGAGCAGCGCCCCCTACCTCCTTGTGGGTGCGCAGGTGTCATTTAACAGAGACAAAACACAGACGACCTGTAAAAATCTTGACTTTGTGACAAATCACTGCCTGGAATCGAGTTTTATTTTCTTTTGTTATGTTGGGGGTCTCAGGCTCCTCATAACCTTGACAGGAGGAAAACAAAGACACGGATCGCAGTAAAGATTAGCTCTTATCTGGAACGAGGTGATGAAGATAAAAATAACATTTCTTTATCGAGAGGGAGGAGGAGGAAGAGGAGGAGGAAGACACCTTCAATTCACTGCCCAGAGAATCCCATCGCATCTTATCTTTGCATCATCGCTGCTTTTTCCCCTACCAAAAGAGGAATACCCAAAGACATCACAGAAACAAACAGGAGACAAACAAAACCTCTTTGTCTTTGTCTTCTTCTTCTTCTTCTTCTTCTTCTTCCCCTTCTTCTTCCCCTTCTTCTTCTTCGCTATCCTCTTCTTCGCTATCCTCTTCTTCTCCTTCTTCTTCTTCTTCTTCTTCTTCTTCCTCCTCTTCCTCTTCTTCTTCCTCTTCTTCTTCTTCTTTTTCTTCTTCTTCTTCCTATTCTTCCTACTGCCCATTCTTCTGCTGCTTCTACTATTCTTCCTCTACACCTCCCTCTTCTTCTTCAGCTCCTCTTCATCTTCTTCTGCCTCTTTCTCTTCCTCTTCTTCTTCTTCCTCATCCGCTCCTCCTTCCTCATCGTTTTCTTCTTGGTCTTGTGTTCGGTTTGTGATTAAATGACCTAAGGCTTCTTTTTGTCTTTTTTTTTTTTTTTTTAACCAACCTGGAGGCCAGAGTTGCAGGTTATTGCACCTGATGGTGGCGCTGTAACAACAGCAGATCACATTATGCCATTCCAGCTATGTGACCTGATCAGCCTTGAGCTGGTTTGCCCTCTCCTCCTCTCCTCTGCGCTTGGTTTTGTCGTCCCTCAGAAACATGGGCCCGTCTGCTTGCTGCATGCCACCAGCTAACCACTTTGTGTAATTGAAGTAGGAATCAAGATGGATGGGGGCTGCATGCTGGTGGCGGGGGGGTCTCTGCTCTCCACTCATCAGTCGCACACCTGTTCACCAACCACCACCACCACCCCCTCACTTTCTCCACCACACCCAGCCATTTCCTCTGCGCGGGACCAATCATGGCGCCCAGCTAGCGGCTTGGCGAGCAACATAGCTGAGGCGGCGTGAGGCGGTGCCCACATGGACGTTAGTGATGATTATACCTGCCATAAAGATGAATGGCTGCAGCCCGCCATTTATGACTTGGCGTCAGCACGGTGTCGTTGTCGTGGGCGATGCAGCCGTGACAGTAATCTGGGACAGGTGCGTTTGTTTACTGCTAATAGGAGTGGGTGAAGCTAGGATGCTAATATCCCCGTCAAGCACTGACTCGCAGCAGCTGCTCACTGCCGATGTCCTTCTCGTCCCCAAACGCATTAGCACTCAAACAAAGACAGCCGCGAGTGTGTCGGAGCATGTGTGTATGATGTATTTTGATCCTGCACAGCCACATCAAACCACTATGGGGTTGATTTTAAGGAATGCAGAAATTTCCTTCAAAATTGTTATAGCCAAGCCATAGTGTGACTCCAAAAAGGGGCACGGCCTTGTTTTTGTTTTTTTGTTTTTTTTGTGTTGAGCATGAACGATGGCACTTTGTGTCAGTTCTGGTGGCAACACCACTGCACCGTTGTGAGAAAGGGCCTCAGGAGCAAGAGCTGATGGACCCCTGACACAGGTTAGGTCACGTGACCTGCTGAGCGTCATCTGATTGGATGCCGTGTGAAGAAACCACTCCATGACACATCACAACACGCCACAGCATGACACAATGTGATGCACTGGGGCAGCAGCACCCACAAGCAAGAGAGAAGAGGAGCAGAGGAAATGACATCTTAGGCCACTTCCTGTGGGGCGCGGCGGCGTCCGGTCAGATTTACAGCCCCACTTCCTTTTCTATTAACCAGCAGAGGAAATTTAAGTCCTCAGCCCCTGCTGAGCACCGATGCCCCCCCTCCAAACGCCCACAGGCGTCATGTGACGGATGGCGGCGTTGTGACCTTAAAACCACTCGCCACGCTCACCCTAAATAGCTGCTGTCACAGGAAATGGTTTAAAGTCGGAGAGAGGCGGGGCTTTAAGTGTGTGTGTGTGGGGGGGGACCACCTTAAAGCCACAATGGTCACTACAGCAGCTCCCAGGTCAGCAAACTCCCAGCAGCCCTGTGGGCACTGTCACCATAGCAACCAACATCATGGCAGATGAGATGATAATTTGAGTGTCAAAGCTCAGTACATGTAAACAGCGATGAAGAGAAGGGGGAGGAAGAGGAGGATACAGATGACAGTGATGATGATTATGATCATGGAGACAATGAAGGAAGTTGAAGTTGACGATGATGATGATGATGATGATGATGGTGATGATGATGTTGGAGTCATGATGATGACAAAGGACAATGAGGAGGCTGACAACTTGGCAAATGTCATGATGGCGATGAAGGTGGTGACAATGATGATGAGGATGAGGATGCCAATGACACATGAGCATGATGAGGATGAAGACCAATAAAAGTGATGATATGATGATGACAACGATGATGATGAGGGGATGAAGATGAACGCGATGGATACGTGCGTGGAAACTGTGTAGTCAGAGGAACATTACACAATGGAAGCACGCTCATCTCTCTCTCTCCCTCTCGCTCACCCCGGCATGTTGCCTGCAGGCGTCTCGGGAGAAGATAAAACGTCTTATTGGCTTAAAACCGTCGTGCTAATGGAATTTACACCGAGCAGCGGCGAGTCATTGGCGGGCGGAGCCACTCGATTAAAAACTTAATTAAAAGACTACTATGATCTGTTTGTTGCATGAATCACACACGCACACACACACACAAGCACGCACGCACGCACACACACACACACACACACACACACACACCGCCGGAGAGTTAGCCCCTTACACACACACAAATGTCTCCCGCCAAAATGTTGAATGCATTCAAGTAACACCTCTCTCTCTTTCTCTCTCTCTCTCTCTTTCTCTCTCTCTCTCCCTCCTGCTTTTGTGTCGCCTCCCCATTCTCTTCTGTCTCTCAGTTCCTGCTCTCTCCCTCTCTTCCCTCTCCCTCCCCTGTCCTCTCCTCTCGGACTCTCTCCGCTCTCTTCTCTTTTCTCTCATATTCTCTCTCCCCATCTGTGTGTGATTGTACCTTTGATCTTGCCTTTTCAGGTCTGTTGTTAGACCTAAGTGCATCATTACACACAGTGCACAAAACCTGCCCACACCCACATGCACGCACACACACTCATACACACAGACATAATGAGAAAGGTGCAGGCAAGAAAAAGCCATTCGGCTCTGACCTGATGGGGGCGCTATGTCAGCCACACAGTTTGGTTGAACACACACCCTCTCTCTGACTGACACACTACCTCCTATAAACATCCCTGCGTACTCTCTCACAGACACTAAGACTCTCAAACACACACACAAACACACACACACACACATTCTCTCCCCTGTCCTCACGCAATCACCTACACACACTCTCACTCTTTATCTTTGTCATTGCTGTGGTGTGCGTTTCTCTGCATCTAAAAAGACTTTCAGAGCACATACATACACACACACACACACAAGCCTGTGTTCCTGTCCCAAACGTGCAGGGGGATTTAATCTTTCTGAACAGAATACACACACACGCACACACACACACACACATGCACACACACACACACACACACTCTCTCTGTCTCTCTATCTCTCTCATGCACATGCAGACTTGCTGTTAGCGGGTAATATTGTTCACCCTGTGTGTGTGTGTGTGTGTGTATGTGCGTGCATGTGTGTGTATGTGTGACGGTGATGGAGCGGGTGATTTTAGGCATTGCCGTTAGCGACGCTGAGGCGCAGCGTCGCACCTTTTTATGAGCCGCTCATTGCTGAAACTACATCAACCTGTCGGAGGCCACTGCTCCACCAGGGCCTCCATTAACCCCGCCGTGTGTGTGTGTGTGTGTGTGTGTGTGTGTGCGCGTGCGTGCGCGTGCGCTTGCTTGTGCACACGTGTGTATTCATGTCAGGGGAAAAAGGGGACGTTTATGAAACCAGTAAATGAGACAAATCGCAACCTGACGCTCGTAATTGTTTTTGCATTTTACGCTAAAAGAGACGACCAGAGCAAACGACCGACATAAAGCAAATGAGCCGCGCCTTGCAACAACAGAGAGACAGAGAGGAAGAGAGCGAGAGGGGGAGAGGGGAAGAGCAAGTGAGAGAGAGAGAGACGGGGAGATACAGAGAGATCGCGAGGGAGAGACACACAGAGAGAGAGAGAGGGAAGGACAGAGTGGGAGAGAGAAAGAGGGAGGTGAGAGAGAGAGAGACACAGAGGGGGAGGCTGAGGGAGAGAGAGATGAAGTGAGACAGAGACAGAGAGAGAGAGACACACACAAAAAAGGAATAAATTAATTTTAATAATAAAACCATATTCTTGTCAGCCAATTCTGTTTCACACATCCACTCACACATTCTTGTCAGCCACTCACACACAGGGACACACACACAAAGAAATGCATGTACATGCACACACATACACTTGACACTGTTGAAAGGGGACAAAGTGCTGTTTGAACAAAATAAAACAGAGAATTCAAGTTACGTACACAGGCACACATACACACACATACGCACGTTTTAATAAAAGACATAAAAAGGAGAAACAAATACCTGCATTTGGGTCAGGCTGAATCTCCTCAATGCTACACATACAGAGATACTCTCTCTCTCTCTCTCTCTCTCTCTCTCTCTCTCTCTCTTTCTCTCTCTCTTCCTCTCTCTCTCACACACACACACGGACACACACACCGTCGCCCTCTCAGTTGCGTTTTTTTTTTTGGCATTTAGCTGCGCCGTCATTGCTTCACATCCTCTCCCACCTCCCACTTACCGGCATGGCGGCGCTCTGCTCGCTGACCCTAAATCAGCTCCCATCAGTCATTTCTCAATTCCCCAGATTCATACTGTGCACACCATTTGTGTGTGTGTGTGCAGGATGGGACGCTTTATCAACAGCAAAGGCAAATTATTGCCAATCAGATTTTATTCACAGCTCAACTGCTAGACAAATTGCAGACGGTGCCGTTTGCTATGGGTCAGAGCTCCGCATAATTTCATTTTAATAAGTCATTTTCCAGGCTGAGATGACACACACACATACACACACACACACAGGAAAAAGTGGCTCCCTACTCATGCAGCCCCCCCCTCCCGTACAAACAAGACTGTGCCACCGTACGGTAAAGGGATGAACCCTGTGTGTGTGTGTGTGTGTGTGTGTGTGTGTGTGTGTGTGTGTGTGTGTGTGTGTGTGTGTGTGTGTGTGTGTGTGAGGTGTGCTTTATGGAGTGAGAAAATGACCACACGCTCTAAACGAAAAGGTTATGCAGCGTCCGGCAAACCGTTTCACTGGCCGAGTCTAAAGTGAAAATTTGCTGCGTCACCATGGTGTGTATTTGTGTGTGTGTGTGTGTGTGTGTGTGTGTGTGTGCATGTGTGTGCGTGTGTATTTGTGTGTGCATGTGCGAGTACGTCTCCGCGCGCTCTCGGGTGTGTTTGTGTATGTGGGTGTCTGTATTTCAAAACCTAAGTGTGTATTTCACACTCAATTATTCCACAGGTGCCACAGATATTGTGTTGTTAGAAAGATTTCCCATCAACCCTCTTGCAAGAAGGAGCAAAACACAATCATGCCAATCGGCCATGAGCAGCTGAGGCCCAGAGGGCCGTGCTCCTCACTCCTACAGGTAGAATCTAGACAATGGCTGTTGGTTTCGTCTCATCGGCTTGGGCATCTTTGCTATCATGTCCAAGTGTGATGACGTCCAAACAGCAAATATTCTTTTCCACAAATTTTCCACAAATCCTGAATTAACCTAATTAAAACAACAACAAAGGAGTCTCTGTATGATGACATGGCATTCTGGACAAAATCACTACGTCTACTAACAGTGGGTGAAGACAGCGTCAGTGATTTCAACAACATAAATCATTGCAGCAGAACAAAGCAAACATATATTTTCCATCAGTCCTACAGATGCACTACACAAAAATTAGTCAGTTGTCCAGACTATGGATACTAGGTAGGCGGGAAGGCAGGCAGGCCGGCAGGTAGGTAGGTAGGTAGGTAGGTACTTTATTGATCCATTGATCTGGCAATCATCAAATTAAAGGCCTCAGCAGAGTGTTATAAAAAGGCAGAAGATACCTAAACAAGATACTTAAACAAAATGCAATTGGAAATATACAAGAGTATACAATGCATAATATCATACCATTTTTTATCTAATGCAACTAATGTGTGAAATTATTAAAACATATTATTTCACATCTTCATTCTTGTCACATGGACAACCACGCGAGGACATTCAAGGCTTGTGTACCATTATCTGATAATCCTGTACCACTACGATTTTCAACATTATGGTAATTTACGGTAATTACGGTAATCTAAACGCTGCCTCTTTTTCTGCATCGAAAAGGAAGCGGTGCGTCATGTACAATCCGTAGTTGCCAGAGTTGTTCAGAAGTGACACAGAAGTGATGAAGGATTCAATGGATGTAGTCGTTTGGTGTGGGATGGACAGTTTGGTAAACACATTAGCTTTTTTTTATGCTTTAGTTATGGGAATAATTGTTACATTAACATGCCAAACGTGTATTCAGTTTGTTGTCCATGTTTCATGTAACTGATTAACCATCAATGTATCATGCTAGTGCAATGTGCACCTCTTCAGCCTGTTTTTCTTTATTAAATTGTTATTGTTTTAACTTGTGACCAATATTTTTGGTCTCGAATTTTGTGGAGCATTTTCTCTGAAAATGTGATTTACAGTCCAGTGCAACTTAACTATATACAGAAATATATTGTAATGTGTAAGGCACAGTCAGTGTACAAGTGAGGCACTGCTTTACCGTTATGTCCATCACTTCGCTTCCTGAGACCGTTGTTCCTCCTGCCCCATGATGAGGAATTGTACAGTTTCATAATATAAAGAACAAAAGAATTCTTACAACTGTTGGTCCTGCACTTGGGCAGTAGTAGCCGGTCCCTGAACAAGCTCCTCTGGCTTGCTCAGGGTCCCTTTCTTTGCTAGTGAATACAGTCCTGGTCCATGCCAACCACACGGCCTGATCGGTTTGTCCAGCCTGGATGGGTCCTTCTTTGTGATGCTGTCCACCAGCACACCAGTGTAGAGAACAGGACACTGGCCACCGCAGATTGGTAGAACATCCACAGGAGTTTCCTGCAGACGTTGAAGGACTGTAGCTTCCTCAGGAAGCACAGCCTGCTCTGTCCCTCCTTGCTCGCCTGGTCCTAGTTGCATGTCCAGTCCAGCTTTCTGTCCATTAAATTTCTAGGAATTTAGAATCTGTAGGACTATAAAACCTACACCTCAGCTCCCTCGATCAGATCTGGTGGCAGTTCCTGCATGAACTGGCCAGTCAATGACCGGTTCCTTGGTTTCAAAATGTTGGCAAAAGGTTGTGGGTGGTTCCTGTGGCAGCAGCCAGCGTACTCCCCCACTGGCCTCCTGCACTCCTCCTCTTTGTCGACCCTGATGCACCCGACAACGGCTGTGTTGTCAGCAAACTTCTGTACAGGAGTTTGGGGTGTACAGGGTGAAGAGGAGAGAGGTCAGTACTGTGCCCCTATACCACAAGCACCTCAGGTGCCCACAGTACAATAAGTACTGTGAGTACCTCATACACTACAAGTGGTTACCATATAACAACCTACCAGTAAGATTTACATCACTGACACTGCAGGCACAATAGGACGTACAGATACCATGAACT
>OMPJ01039821.1:0-14180 GCA_900312935.1 Carapus acus | reverse complement strand
AAGCTTTCTGTTCCCCCACCAGGTTTTCGTCGCCACTCTAGCAGACTTCATTCTGATCTCTGCCTTTTTCTTCCTTTCTTTCTCTTCCTGCTCATGTGGGGATTATCTGTCAGCAGCTCATTAACCGGCCAGGCTGCACCCTGCTCCCCCCCTGTCCCTCTGTCCCTCTCCGTCTCATCTCTCCCTGCAGCAGGACTCCATACGTCCTTTCACTGAGTTTGTGTATTGCTGCAGTTTCACGGGATGTGATTTTAGAAATTTTGAAAGCAACATGTTTTCATTTTTGTGCACGCTTTGTCTTTTCAGGAGACTGAACACCCTCAACAAATGCGCTCTGATGAGACTGGACATATCTCCGCAAAGAAAAAGGGTACGAGCGCGCACAAACACACTCCGTCCTTTTCTTCCAAACACACTCAGTCCTTCTCTTCCAAAAAAAATCCTAGTTTCATCTCTGGTAACCACAGTCGCACTTCCTTGCCATAACCACCAACTCACTCTTGGCCATGGGGCAGATGTGTGTTTTCTCATCTTTTTTTTTTCTTCTTTTTTAATTAGAAGGCACCTGTTTGGGTTGTATCTATATCAAATGGGTTATGAGGACCCCGGGGGGTGGGAGGATAGCTTTTAAGTCTAAATGAAGGGGCTGCAGTCTCACAAACCTCCCCCTACCGAATATATACTCCATTCTTCAAATACTTCCTCATACTCCTACCTCACCGCAACATGGAACACAATACCAATTGGTATCCTTCGTCCATGAATGCGCTTGCAACGGTGGTTGTGCGTGTCAGATGTCATGTGGTACTGGGAAACCCCTTTGCGCTTTCAAAATCTCAGTCTTAGAATTGATATTCAACAGTGTTAAGATGTCTTCAAAGAATAGCTGCTGGTCCCTTGCAATGGTATTACATCTTACATGGTTTCTCTGTCAAAGAAACCTTTGCTATTATTTCTACCGGTACTCAGCCTTAATTCTTATTATGCAGCTAAGTGATACATAGCAACACGCTTGTTCCAGGGGTAGTGGCATTCATCAGGGTGACCCTTAATGTGTCACCTTTCATTTCAGGAGTCAACAAAGACGAGTAGAGGAGTCAAAGAGGTTATTTACCATGTTGCCGGACAAAACCCCCTCAGACAGGCTCAGGAATGTTCAGATCTCCTCTCGTTTTGACATTCTCCCTTTTGAACCTTAAGTTGATTTCCCGCAAATTTCCTTGCAATTAGTATTTTTTAAACATGTTCGTTTTCCAATCATACGATCAACACATCAACATGAATGAGTGCTGCGATGGTGGAACGATAAGGTATCTGTAGAATGTTGACAAATGGCCGAAGCTCTGTCGGCCCAATCAGTAAGGCTTATTCAAAACAAAATGCAGCGAGCAGTTATCTCACATTCCAACACAGGTAGACAGAGACACAAGCCCCTGCTGCATCCAAAAAAAGCACACAAACAAATCCTCAAATCCTCCCCTACAACTCATTAACCCTGCTCTGTAAGCCTGAGTCACAGAGGAGTTTCATGTGGTCTACTATCTTCTTGAAGTTGCCCTATTTGTGCCACAAAACATAAGATTATTGATATTTGTGTTTACTGCCAAATGTGAATGATAGAAATTGAACTGTTGTAAAATAACCACTATTCACCATTATTTTATGACAAGATTGTCGCCAGTGAAGAATTTTCCAAAAGCCCAACAACATGATAGTGCACTTGTTAAGATTCAGATCAAAGGTGGACTTAGGGGCACAGAAAGGTGAGATGAAGCGAAGGGGATGATTACGTTGTGGCCTGTGGTTTGGTTTTATGGACTTTGCTGCAGTCCTGTGATCCGAAACTGTAAAGACGCCAGTCTTTCGGCCCCTGGTGTCCCAGCTTGTTTGCGTGTGTATGTGAGCATGCAGGCACTTGTGCCGTGAGATCAGATAACCAATCGATACAAATGAAGATCGCCAGGACAAGTGTAGCAGTGAGGTGGTGTTCCACTCAAGTCTGTGTAAGAGACACAGAGACAGGGGAGGACAAAGATGGTGGTGGGGGTGCAGTGGGGCCAAGTCTGGACGGCTGCATTGTGAACTATGGGGGTCATGGTGGAATTTCCTGCGCTCCCTCCAGGGCCTGAGATAGATTAACCAGACTGGGGGAGGTGTGTGTTGTGAAGCTGCAAATGCGTAAATACTGTGTGTCCTCTCTCTGTGTGAGAAGGGTATACAACGTCCGCGTGGATCAGTTTACCACAAACCAGCTTCATTTGTCAGATTGCCACTCGTCATGCTTTCGTAAGAGATGATTCTAAGATTTTAATTCCTCTTGTTGCGGAATTGCAAAAAAATCTAGTAGTAATTATGTGTCATTGCACATGTGTTCTGTGCAATGTCATCCATTTTCTTGATGAAAATAAGGCATTTATGAGGCTTTCTGAGGCATCGAAAATGCCATAACTCCAACATTTGATGTAATGGACAATTACGACAATTAGAAAAAAGATCATAACTCCCAGAAGTTTCCTGGATCAAGGTGAGGAATGTTGAGAAAGGAATGGAAAACTTCAGCTCATAATGTTCTCTCTTCTTCTCCCTCCCTCTCTATTTTCCCCCTTCTCTTGGGCTATTTCTCCTTTTCTCCTTTCCCAATGTGCTCCACTACTCCAGAGTGAGGACTCAGATGAAGACGAGCCTTGTGCCATCAGTGGCCGCTGGACTTTCCAGCGGGACAGTAAGCGCTGGTCCCGCATGGAGGAGCTGGAAGTTTTCTCCACATTGTCATGTGAAGCCGCTCAGCCCCAATTCTCCAAGGACCAAGTTCCACACGCAGGCAAGCTGAGCCTGCGTGAGGGTAACAGCTCAGAGAGTGTGCTGACAGACCTGAGCGAGCAGCCTGAGGTGGGCTCCATCCACAGTAGCGGGAGCGGAGGAAGAGATGAGAAAAGCCATGCCGGCGCCCTCGCGAGCGAGACCGCGGCAGCTGGCGCGACCCGCACCAGCTCTGTCGCTAGCATGTGCTCATCCTCCGGCACAGGTGGGTCAGGATGCGCCAACGAGGACTCCTTGTCTGACGGCCTGCCTCCGTCGCCCCTGGAGCTCGGACAGTTCACCTTCGATGTGAAAATTGGGATGGGAGGAAGCCTGGACAGAGGAGGAGGCGGCGGCGGCAAGAGCACGCGCTCACGAGCGAAGAGTTTCCTCAAGAGGATGGAGAGCCTCCGTCTCCGTACGGGCACAACCTCCAAGAGAAAGAAGAAGGTGAGCGGCGGTGGAGGGAAGATAGAAATCAGCGGCCCTGTCATTAAAGAGGGGCTGGATGATGACAAGCTGAGGAGACTCAACTGCGTGGACATCGCCACCATGAACTTCAACCAGAACCTCAATTATCAACGCAATCCGTGTCAAACCATGACACTCAACCGCAACCGCTCCGTGTCCTACTCCACCCAGACCAGCAACGGCAGCACTGGCAGCACCGGCAGCAGCCAGTCTGAAGCGAGCAGCGGAAGCGCAGTGAGCACGCCCAGCCCTGTGACTCGCGCTCGCAGCCACAGTACTGCGGCAGGGTCCAGCAAGAGAGGCGGGATGTATCTGGAGGGCTTTGACCCCTTCAGCATACTGCCACAGCACTCGGGTCGTCAGCTGGCGCCACAAGCCAAGGCCTCCTCCCCTGGCACGCTCCCACCAACTAAGGGAATGACTGTCGATGAGCAGAACCATAGGAACAACTGCGGTGGGCAAGACAATGGCAGACAAGCGGAGGAAAGAGAGGAAGAGGAGGGCATGATCTTCTTCTATTTACCTGAGGGTCACAAGCCTGGAACGTTCCCCAAGGCGCTGCAGGACGGAGGGTCACGCAACAACAATGGGAACGATAACGGGAATTCGGTGATCCTCAGGGGAAGGCAGAGCCGACGCCAACACCGCAACTCCTCGGGCTCCATGGACAGTCGGCTGAGTTTCTACGACAACGTCCCCTACACCGAGAGAGAGGAGGAAGCCGAGGAGGAAGACGGAGATGAGCACAAGCTGGACGAGGTATTACAGCACGTCAGCGGCCTGCAGCGGTTCGTCAACGCCTGGTCTGAGGCCGTGGCCGCCGAAGAGGAGGAAGAAGAAGAGGACGAAGAGGAAGAAGGAGACTCGGACTCTGCGCTGGACTCGGCCTCCCCGTGCCCTTCATCTCCCCTGCAGAACCGTCTGGAGGAGACAGAAAATGGGAGCGACCAGGACAGCACCGGAAACCCTCTGGGTGAGGGAGAGGAGGGGATGAGAGAGAGGAGGGACTCTGGCGTCGGAGCATCGCTGACCCGCACCAACAGGTTAGTGAATAGATGGTAGAACGTCTTATGTGCAGCAGTCCCATTAATGGGAAATTAGTAGAAGTACCATCACATAGAAAAAGCTCCCTAGCCAGATTGTTGTTTGTTTTATCCCAGGATACCTTGAGGGTAGTGTTGACATGTCCTTGTGTAAAACACAAAGTCCATAGCCCCAAAACTTGCGTACAATGTCAGTGCAAGGAATCACTCTTTGAAAGACATTTCCATGTCAAGTGACCGCAGAGGGCAAACAGTACGAAACACTGAGGCCTCTCCCTCTAAGCAGAGCTGCTGAAAAGTCTCAGTGGTCTCCAAGGGGACAGTGGCCGTTCCCTCAGGAATCCACAGGCAGAATTACACGCATAGGGGGAATGAAGGAGGGGGGGAACGAGGAGCGCGAGTTCCAGTGTTAAAGACAGACTCTTGATTGATGTGTGCGTAAATCCCACGTAATCCCAAACCTGATCACTTGGCGCATACGAATAGGAATCCTCGGTGCTGGAGTCTCCACTGTGGTGAAAGTAGTCAGGCTGTATGGAAATGAGCAAATCATTGACTTTGGACATCTCTGCTTAGCTGTGCAAAATTGTCACGTGTCTGTGTGCATGTGCTCTTGAATGTAATGTCTTCTACATACGTGTGCACGTGTGCCCAACCTGGTCCAAGAATTATAATGCTCCTTTTCTCCTCTCTCCATATGTGCCCACTCCCCAACTTTCCAGACCGCAGAAACTGCGCTGGCCGAGCTTCCAGAACTCACATCGGCCCAGCCTGGCCTCCGCCCAGCTGCAGATCAGCTGCCAGTCTGTGCTGCAGATGAATCTGTTGCAGAAGCTCTCCCTGCTGCAGCTCACCGCCCTCCTGGAGAAACACACCCCGACCAACAAACACGGCTTCAGCTGGTGAGTGTCAGCGGAAGAACGGGACATGCTGTTCTCCTGCATCATTTGCTCTTGTATTGTCTGGATTATGGTGGGGTACAGGCAACCATTGATCGTAGCTTTTCTCGTAAAATGGACCAGTCGTCCCTCTTACCAGCCGTGCGAGAACAAATTCATTCAGATTTCCACCCTGCCACCCCGCCATCTCTCCATCCGCTCCATCTGTAGGTTGTTGTGTTCTGTGCTGATGGCCGTCTGAAGGTTGGGTTTCACATTCTTTTCCCAGGCCAGTAATTGCTAGGAAGGGGTGCACATTGTCTTTTTCTCTACGGGGCAATCATGGCAGTTCACACACTCAGTGTCATAAGAGCTAGAGGCACGAAAGATCTGCTCTCCACAATTACCCATCCACCATTACCGTCTCACCCAATCCTGCCCCGACCTCTGGTTACACAGAGGCTCACTGAGTCCACCATAATTTGATATCCTAACCGTGACTGTTTCTCCTGTTGTGGTCCTGCAAGTCTCCCGCTTATTTACTTGTCTAGCAGACATTTTGGCATCTGTATCTAACTCCAGAATCGATTTCTGAATTTGAAAAAATATGAATTGTCAAGAAGAAATGTCCACTACGTAAAAGCGAGTTTCGGCCCCCACACAGCTTAATGGCTCAGTCAAAACAAATGTAATCCAATCCTTACACTGTCTGTGGGGCATAAAGCCCTTTTTGAAATTATATAATTTTCCCTCTGCCCCGCCCAAGCCGGTTTACTGTTGCCAAGGCCTTTCTTGTACAGGAATAGAGGGCATTATGACAGTCTTATGACAGGCTGAATGAAAGACAGAGGCCACTTGTTGGCCACTGGGGGCCTACACATATTCAGAATTCCAAGCCGGGATCATAATATGCTGCTTTTCCATTTCTGCAAACCATGGATCAGAGAGACACATTGAGCGGCGCGAGCGCCCGCTCTCTCACAAAGACGCACTTGTGCCGAGTCACACGTCGCCTCCTTCCGAGCAGATAGAGCCGCGGCTGTTAATCTGCGGGCACATTCTCGTGAAATGGTCGGAGCAGCGTGTGTCAAACCCCGGTGATGAGGGGACAACCAAGCTGCTGTTTACGCAGCTCACCACACACACGTAAACACACACACGCGCGTTACAGGTACTGGAACAGACTGGCTGCGGATGTATAAACCAGCCAGTCCCGCCCATTTTGACACCCCGCTTTACGTCTGTCCGCCCTCCTGCCTGCTCCTCTGAGCCTCTGTTTATCCTCCCCTCGTAAACATGGAGACAGGCTGCTGCTGCTGCCGCCGCCCCACCCCCTGGTTTCCTCTTCACTGTGAAACACTCAATCAACACAAACACATCGGAGTCCAGACGGATATCGAAACTCCGTCACCAATATCACCTTTAAAGTGAACCAAAGAGAAATATGAAAATTCTTTGTTGACGTTCGTTTTGAAAGATGAACATAAGCACGCAGATCAGATGCCGCATCAGTTGTGCTTAGCACGTGTGTTTGTCTGTGTGTGTTGAAGGGCTGTGCCGAAGTTTATGAAGCGGATTAAGGTGCGGGACTACAAGGACAGGAATGTCTTCGGTGTGCCACTACAAGTCATCGTCCAGAGGACAGGCCAGCCACTGCCCCAGGGAATCCAGCAGGCGATGCGCTACTTACGCAACCAGTGTCTGGATCAGGTAACAAACATAAACAAATAGCCCACAATTACTGTATTTCAGTCGCAAGCACACACACAAGCCTATCCGGACTTGCAAGTCCTTCAGTGGGCTTCCCGTCTGAGTCGTTGACATAAAGAATAATTTGGAGATGGATTCCTCAATTACGTAACATCAAGTATTTTCAGGCTGGTGCAATCAGTTAAATATTCATCCATGATTTTATCTTCCGCTGTTACATAAGCTGTCACAGTAACTTTGAAAAAAGCCTGACTTTCATCTTGAGTGCGTGCGTGTGTGTCAGTCTGTGTGTGGCACACACAGACTGTACAGTGAGGAGGTGAAGGGCAGATGCCTCAACAGTGTCAAAGTTTGCAGCTGTTATGTCACCTGTGTCTGCCTGTTGGGAGATTACGCCAAAAAACACCATTCAGGCCAGTGTGTGTGCGTTTGTGCGTGCGGGAAAGGGAGAAGAATAGGAGAAGTTCCATTAATGGATTACAAAATAGCATGATGTGCTCGGTTCTGGACAAGGAGCCTCTGTCTGGACGTGGTGAAAGCTCACGGAAAGTATTCCATCCGGACAAGCAAAGGCCTTTTTCCTCTGTTCCTCACAAACCTCCATTTTGTCTTGCCATAAAAGGCCACTGACAAAGTTCTGCGAAAACCCTCGGTACAAAAATGCCCACCGGGCGTCACAAGTGCTCGTAGTTATGGAGGAAGGAAATTGCAATTCCAGGCGCACCCGCAGTATTTCTGTTCATAAATGCAACTCTCTGTTCTCCCCTCTCCATCCAGGTTGGTCTTTTCAGAAAATCAGGAGTCAAATCTCGCATCCAAGCTCTCCGCCAGATGAACGAGGCGTGCGGCGCCGATGGAGGCGGGGTCAACTACGAGGGCCAGTCGGCCTACGACGTGGCCGACATGCTGAAGCAGTACTTCAGAGACCTGCCAGAGCCGCTGCTCACCAGCAAACTGACCGAGACCTTCTTGCAGATCTACCTGTGTAAGTGCTTGTGCGTCTGAGCATGTGCGCCTGTGCGAGCCTCAACAAAAACACAAAAACGATTTATAGTCATTCCAACACTGTGTTGGATGTATTTAAGATGTTAACATAATGCTGCTAATTTCAGTTACATCACCGAGTGAGAAATTCAATAACCACAGACAAAAGCAGGGAGTACCTGTGTGATGTGAATGTGTGCGTGTGTGTGTATTTGCGTGAGTGAGTCGAGCCATAAATCCACCGAGACAGCATTGGCTTGTCCCTCCAAGGATTTACTGTTCACTCATCAGGTATTGTTGCATAATAATTGTAAATAGTTAAAGCAGCTTTATGTTCTGTTTATACAAGAGGAAAGAAAACAGGCCCTGCATATGGAGCATCCAGCAGAATACACACACACACACACACACAAAGCTTACATAACCCACTTAACATTACATGGAGACCATCATGGTTCATAGCCTCTGTCAGGCTCTGGGAAAGTTTGGTGTGTGTGTGCGTGAGTGAGTGAGTGAGCGAGCGAGCGAGTGAAGCAACGGAAAAACAAACGGTGAGACGCAGCTGCTCAAGCTATACATAACACACAGGGCCATGACAACCACGGAGACTCAGCCGTTCAAAAGGAAAAAGTAAAGCTTGAGTGATGCATCCAGCAGACATGACACCACACCCTCCTCTTCCTCCACCAGACATGCCAAAGGAGCTCCGCCTGCAGGCCGCTCGCGCCGCCGTGTTGCTGCTGCCCACGGAGAACCGCGAGGCGCTGCGCACGCTGCTCTGCCTGCTGAGCGACGTGACGGCCAGCGTGTCCGAGAACCAGATGACCCCAACCAACCTGGCAGTCTGCCTGGCCCCCTCCCTCTTCCACCTCAACACCCTGCGCCGCAAGGAGAGCTCCTCCCCCAGGTGTGTGTGTGTACATACGTGTGTGTGCGTGTGCTAACCAGCCCACGTGTGTGTGTGTGCCCTATTGTCAGCGCTTCGTTTTATTTTAACCTTCGCCTCTATTTTGACGGCCAGCGCTGACAGTTATTGTGTGAGCCGCTTGCGTAACTCGTAATCAGCTGTAAACTGTGAAAACAGGAAGGGGTCAAAGTAAAGAAACAAAAGGGTACAGGATACTGTAGGTGGAGGACAGGGGGAAGAGGAAGGGAAATGTAAAAAGGGCAAGCAAGAAAAAAAAACGGAGGATGTGTGAAGCTGCGTCTGACTAATTCCTGCAGAACAGAGAGTGGGGACAACGGAGCTCAGAGATGCAGGAGGACGTCTCTGGTTGAGATGAGGACGTCTCAGGTTGAGATGAGCCGTTTGATGAGCTCGCTTTCCTCATGATTTCCTTTCTTCCTACCCCCCGAACCCCTTCCCTTGGTCACAGGGTGATGAACAGGAAGCAGACGCTGGGAAAGCCTGATCAGAGGGACCTGAACGAGAACCTGGCCGCCACACACGGCCTGGCCCACATGATCCAGGAGTGCAGGAAGCTGTTCCGGGTCAGTATCGTCACTTACCCAACACACACCTCCCAAACTCAAAAATCGTTTTCGTTCAGTTCGCGCACCAAGTAACACATGGAGCCGCGGATGGGCGTGAGGGCAAGGACAAAGTGTTCCACGACTTGTTTTGCGTCTTTGCCCCGGTATTTGTTCCATAAACATCTTAATCCTTTGAAGCCGGATTTGGTGCCAATCATTTGGCCCAGCCATCACATTGTTACGCAATATTCAAAAAGGAACATGCTATGCCACTCAACCTGGGATCAACCAACACAGTAAATCAGGAAAAGTTAATATTTTAAGACAAGCCACTGACAATCTAGAAATTCCCCAAGAGTTCAGACATTTGATGAAGTACGTTTTTGTAAGCTTAGGTCAGAAGCTCGAGAGTCAATCTGAGTTTGCCTGCTAGCTCAGTTTGCTTTGGCGCCATCTTGGCCTTTTGTGACTCTTTGTGCCCAAAAGAGAACCACCGCATTGGGTAAACATGAATTATCAACAGATTACGGTCACTAATCCGATTTCAATTCCATTCAGTCCGTAACGCATGGCACGTCCGTCGCTGACATGCTACGCTTGGAGCTAAAAGGCGGCATCCGGCGTGTCCTTATTGTCCCTCTAGATTGCGAGTGTTTCCTGTTGTGACAGCAGCACACAACAAGTAAAATGGATTATTACATTTTAATCAGATTTTTCAGCGGGCTGCGAGAGTTCACCAACGGGTAGCGACCAATTACACGAAGCAACGTGATTTGCTTCGTGCGTTGCAGGATTTTCTCATCGCAGGGGGCTGCTGCTGTTGGACCATAACATGGTTAGCGTTCAATTAAATGGAAACGACAGACAAATGGGAAGAGCTTTTGAGGGAAAATGAGTGCCAAGGGGAATGTTTTGTTTTCAGTCGCTCCCTTTACGGTTTTGGATCCGCAAAGAGATGCAGATCCAAAACCTCTCATCAAAACATAGCTCACTGATAAAAAGAAAGACAACAACCACGCCAACCTTCTCCCTCCTCTGCCTTCCAGATCCCAGAGGAGATGAACCGTTGCAGGAACTCCTACGTTGAGCAGGCTCTGCTGCCACGGCGCCTGGAGGAGTTTGGCAGCGGTGAAGGTGGGCAAGCAGGATATCGCTGCTACCTACAGGACAGCATGGACGCCCTGCTCAAGGAGGCCAAGGACAAGTTCAAGGGTTACGACAGCTGCTCCACCCCCGAGCACGCCGAGCTGGCCTGCAGGAAGGTGAGCCTCGCCCCGATTTGCCTGGGGTTGGGCGACGAGATATTTGAAGGGTAAACTCATAGAGGTTTAAGTTCAAAGCGTCCACACCAAACCTGAGGGGACTGACATACGGCCACGCAAAGAGGCTCCATTGTGAGGGGGATGATTCATGAATGAGCCCCGGAGTCAGTGTGTCTGTAGCGAGAGCAGTCTATCATCCTGGAGACCCGCACAGCTCCGTCTACTGTCTCTTTCCTGTCCTCCCCTTCCGTTTCGCCCTCGCCTCTCCACCCTCCTCAAACCTCGGCTGGACACACAGCAGTTAGCGTTTCCTGTAGAGAAAGACATCCGTGTGAATTTGGCCAAGCCCACAGCTCCTTGTCCCATCCCGGCGCTGGCCTTTCTCCCTGAATGACATCAGTTTGACACGGACACGCACACGCCAGCACACACTCACGCACTCACTCACATGCACGCTCATTATCCCGGGCCGACATTTCCTGAGTCCAGCGTGCGAGGGCCCCTGCTTGATGTTATCTTTCGCTGCAGTTTGGGAGTCACAAGGCGAAGAGTGTGTGTTTGTCTTTATCTCCTGATGGCAGAGAGGAGCAGCTGACTGGGCTCAAGGGCATCAGGAGGTTTTGGAGCACAGCCCTTGTGGTTGTGTAACAGTTGAACTTTGTTTATAAACACAAAGTCTTGGTTCTGCGTCTTTGATTGTGCACAGTTTCACCAGTTAGACATCGGAATCACCGGAAAATATCATATCTCATGAATTAGCAATAGTTCTGTAGATTAATTCCCTAATTGTTGCCAGCCTATTGTCTATTTCTTTAGGTCTAAACAAGGTGTAAACAAGCCCCTTCCCTCTTTATCTCCAGGTGCACGATGGTTTCCCACTGAGGTTATGGAAAGTGACCGTGGAGGTGCCTGCAAGCCCAGAGGAGGTCCTGACACGGGTGCTAAGGGAGCAGGCTCACTGGGATGAGGACCTGCTGGAGAGCGGGGTAGTGGAGACCCTAGATGAAAGGACAGAAATCTTCCAATACGTCAGGAACACCATGGCCCCCCATCCTACTAGAGACCACCTCGTGGTCAGGTACATCCAGGACCCAAAACCTGTCCATTTCTCCACCGTTCAACACCAACAGCAACTATGAAAATATCTTAATTTCTTGTGGACTGGGTCTTTAATTGGACTCTCGCTGCTTTTTCTCCCAGAATGTGGGCGACCGAGCTACCAAAGGGAGCCTGCGCGCTTGTGTGTACATCCGTGGAACACGAGGGGGCGCAAGTGGTGGGCGTCCGCGCCAACGTCCTCAGCTTGCGCTATTTCATCGAGCCATGCGGATCGGCCAAATCCCGACTCACGCACCTTTCCAGGATCGACTGCAGGTTAGTGGAACATTCACCTGAAACTCCCAACAGGGGTGAATGCTCACAAAGTGACTTACACGCTTTCCTTTGTCTTGTAGGGGTCGTTCTCCAGAGTGGTACAACAAACTATACGGACACTTGTGCGCTGCTGAAGTCGCGCGGATACGCGACTCCTTCACTGTACCCATGGACAAGTGAGAAAAGGTTGTGTTGGGCAGCAAAGGCCTGGTTTGCTCTTATTATTCCTGGGCTGCTGACCCACCGCATTCTCTATATCTCCACCCATTCTACGGACAGATTCTACGGACGATCCTTTAACCACCGTGTTAAAGGGATTTCTGTATCTGTGAACTCGACAAGTTGACGTTATTGTTTCGATCCAGCGAGTTTTCGACATCTCACCAAGAAGACTCCTGTCACGGACATGTTTATCTGGGCCAAAAAGGACACTTTGTTGCAGGAAGTGAGGTTGAAACTATCCAAAGGGTGCTACTGCTTCTGAGAAGCAAGGGGTTTAAAGCAAGCCTGTGCTCACGCGTGTGTACGTGTCCGCGTGTGCGCACACATTCTAAGCTAGACACTTCGTAAATGCCGTGATTCAGCGCGAAATAATGAGCAAAATAATGTGTACATACAGTATTCAGAGTTGTAACGGTTCGTGTCTGTCTGTCCTGAGTTAGGGTCGTCTTCTCTGTTACAGCAAAGCACAAAAGTGGAAAAGCGGACTATGTCGATTGAATGATCCATGGGTTAAGAATGAGGTGAAGGTGCTGCGGCGTGCAGCCTGAGTGGAAACAATAGACAGGATGTTGTGAGTTGACAGGTGGATAAATAGCACAGTAGTTTGTCACAGTCACAGATAAGTTTGGGTGCTGGCTCACCAACAGGAAACAGGCTGATCAAAGGGGGACCTCCCCTGTGTAAGAATTCTCTCCAATACTTGTCAGATTTACTAAGTGTTTCGTGAGTTTGACATTGCTAAATCAAAGCCCGTCAGGGCAGTTCTTGTTGTCTGTAATGTCCTTAATCAGTTTGGTAACTTTGTAATACTCTTAACAGCACAAATGAGTCTATCTACACTACTTACTTATTCAAATTGTCGTGCTGACTAGTTGATATTGACAGCCAACAGATCAGATGGACCAAATTTGAGCAAAAACAAAAGAACCCAACATGAGAAATTTGTTCTCATTCAAAAAGTTAGAGGTCAGACTTGTGGAATTTAGGGCGTTGTTTAAAGCCGGTAATCACAAATGATGTAGAAGTACAAGAGGAGAGTCGTCATTTGCTGTTTGAAGTTGCTTTTGTGGTTTCGACTACAGCTCCAGAAGCCAACGGTCCTTTTATAAAGGTGGAGATCTTACAGGTTTTACTGTAAAGCGCAGGCGGAGAGGGCAGAGCCATTGGTGGTGCCATGTCACCAGAAGGAGAATCTGATCTTTGCCAAGGCGTCTGTCCCCATGGCATCACAATGAGAAACTTCCCGTCCTCGTCCAAACACATCTGTCCTATTCTTCAGTGTCGTGTTGATATTCACTAAGCCATCGTTCATATCTTAAGTGTTTGTAAGTTAACTAAGCCAAATAATAACGCATGACAATGACAGTTAATTTAAAACAAATATATTTATACCTCAGATATATGTTTGTTTTGTATTATACCATCTTATTTTATTGTAAATGTTAAGCTTTATGTTACAGAAATGAACAAATGTTTTATCTTTTTTATTAATATTATTTCTGTACAGGTTAATCAAAATGCACTATTAAATGGATTAAAATAATCCCCTTTGTCTCCTGAGTGGTTCATCACAGTGAGGGGCGATTTCTCCCATTTTTCATGATCTCCTCTGTCATTTGTTTTCCAAGCAATTGAGCCATACCCGACTTTAAAACGCTGTTGTTTTCCTCGTCCCCTCTACTCCAACATCTCCTCACCTCCTCCCCGACCCTCCGCCGCGGTCCTCCACCCCTCTGTGCCCCAGACTCATTCCACACAGGCACGTCTGATTGGGCGGCCGGGGCTCGGAGCTGAGGGCGGGCGGGTATCAACTGGCCCGTGAGATGGTGATCTCACTTCTTATTTTTTTCTTACATAACAAGTTTCATAGGGCAGAGGACAATGGGCTCTGTTGTGCCGCAGCTGGACGGGTCCAGATCCTCTGGACCAGGAGGGGCGAGTTGGGGGGGGAGAGGGGGCTGGGG
>OMPJ01039817.1:0-15466 GCA_900312935.1 Carapus acus | reverse complement strand
TTTTGAGATTCAAGCTGTCTCTCGGTCCATGTTTTTGTTGGGGATAGGAGTGTAAATCAGAGTCAGGAGGGGTGCTAGGGGACATCAGCGCTAGTTGGAGCTAACAGGGGTAGCACTATGACGGCTTACACTATCTATCTATCTATCTATCTATGAGCCTACAAGAAAGAGGAAGTTCAGCATTGGAAAGAATCATTCAATGGGTGGTTTGAGAACTTTAGGAAGAGAACCAACATCTACTGGGTGGTGAGGCAGGTTAGGGTTAGGGCAGGGGTCGGCAACCCGCGGCTCTGGAGCCGCATGTGGCTCTTTAGCGCCGCCCTGGTGGCTCCCTGGAGCATTTTCAAAAATGTGTGACAATGGAAAGAAATGGAAAAATGTAATTTTTTTGTTTTAATATGGTTTTTCTGGGAGGAAAAATGTGACAAAAAGATTCTTCACGTTTTCCAATGTTGTAAGAATATTAAGAATAAATATTTGATTTATTAATAAGGATTATATAAGGCTTTTACATTTTTTTGCGGCTCCAGACAGGTTTGTTTTTTACTCTTTTGGTCCAATATGGCTCTGTCAACATTTTGGGTTGCCGACCCCTGGGTTAGGGTAAGGGTTAGGATTAGGGTTTGGGCGTGGGTAGGCAATGCGCGGCTCTAGACCTGCATGTGGGTCTTTAGCGCCGCCCTAGTGGCTCCCTGGAGCTCTTTCAAAAATGTATGAAAATAGAAAAAGATGGGCTGGGAAATATTTTTTTGTTCAAGTATGGTTTCTGAAGGAGGACAAACATGACAAACCTCCGGAATGTTTTCCTATGCTGTCAAAATGTGTAGAATAAATATTTAACAATATTTCTGTCATCATTAGGCTTATATAAAGCTTTTTTTGCGGCTCCAGACATATTTGTTTTTTGTGTTTTTTATTGGCCCACAATGGCTCTTTCAGCATTTTTGGTCGTCGACCCCTGGGTTAGGTTTAGGGTTATGCTGTGACCAAACTGGATTATTCTTGTTAAAAGTGCCACAACGGATTGAAAATATTCTTGTGTTTTTATATGTTAAAAAACTTTGTCTGAGATCAGAGCAGATTGACTTACGAGGTTGGTCCTGGAACAAATTAAGCTCATATCTCAAGGTACCAGTGTATTTCCGCCCTGCAGAGATCCTTATCGGAGACGGAGGTCTCACTCTTGACTGGAATCTCAAATTGAGCAGTCAAAAGCTGTTTCGTTCAAGATGTTGTCGTCATATCTCACGCAAACGTCCAAATATTTGCCCCCTCTAGCCAACAGAAGTCAGTGGAAAGTTTTTTGATGAAGTTGTGGACGTTTTGTGGTCTCTGCCCTACTTTGTGGATAAGCTGTTACTGGGGGTCCGTCGTGCTGTGACACGTCCTCGTCCCCTCTTGTCTTTGCAGTGGTGGGCTTGGACATCCAGGACGAGATGGGCCGCCACGAAGTGGGTCACATCGACAACTCCATGAAGATTCCTCTAAGCCGAGGCCTGGGCTGTCGCTTCGAGGGAGAGTTCAACATCAATAAAGTGACCGAAACACACACACACTCACAACACACACACGCTTTACCAATTTGCTGCTTTATGTAACCCTACTTTGGCTCAGAACCGGAGCCAAAAGTCAAATCCGGCGCCGACATAATTGCGTTACAGGGGACAGACGGAGCTGCAGGTCCCTGCGGCCTCGCTATGTTTACGTTCGACCCGAGCTAAACGTCATCGGGGCTTTTTTTAAATGTTTTTGTACCACTTCCTCCCGACTAAATCAGGTTTTTGGAGGCATTTGCACGCCGGTGCGTCAGACTTTCCGCTGTGCTCGAAATCATTAACCGCGTCAGTCGGTTAAGAGCTACACCGCGGCGCGGCTACGTGCTCACAGGGCGATTTAAGTGCTAGCTTGTCTCCCGGCCGCGTTACTTTCCAACCCAAATCTGCATTCAAACGAGCTCATTAGCTAACAAAATGGGTTACAGGTGCACACGGTGTCCTGAGACTCTGGCGCCGACGTTGCTCTGACCGTGTGTGTGTGTTTTTGTGTGTGTTTGTGTGCTCCTCAGGTACCCGGAAACTTCCACGTGTCGACACACAGCGCCACAGCTCAGCCGCAGAGCCCCGACATGACACACACCATTCACAAGCTGTCGTTTGGGGACAAGCTGCAGGTCGGGACTGTCTTTCAACGCCAGCATCAGCCACATTCTCAAACAAACACTCACACACACAGAGGCAGGCATTTCAGGGAAATGAAAACAAAATACAACAGACTTAGAAACAGCTTCTACCCATCAGCAATACGTCATCTAAACAGTATTAAAAACAGTGCAATACCAAGACAATCCAAGCAAGGAAACCCTCCACACCCTGTTGGGTTGGATCCTCCCACTTCATCATTGCTTCCAAATTTACATTCCATTGCCAAATTTTACTTTTTTTTTTCTTTTTTGCTCCTATTTTTCATTAATGTCCTACACATATTTTATATGTATAAATGTGTTATTAAATATAATTTTTTAAATATATTTTATTAAATCTAAATATGATATATTTTAATTACATTTAAAGTTTTTATATATTTTGTTGAATTAGATATATTTTATCAAATGTTAAATATTATATTTAGAATAGAACAGAACATTTTATATATTTTATTAAATACAAACATTGTATTAGATATAAAATAATTTATATATTTTATTGAATATAGATATTACATTGAATATAAAATATGTTATGTTCTTATTGAATATAAATCCTTTATTGAATATAAAATATTAATATTATATATTTTATACATTTACATGTTTAATTTCTGTATGTTTCCCCTGCATATAGATTTTTATTTTCTTTTCCCCCTCCGTTTTTCCTTTTTTATACCATTTTGCACTGTAACTCAGCATCTTAATTTCATTCCAACATAAATTGCCGTAATGACAATAAAACATTTCCGATTCCCGATTCCTGCCATAGACAGACAATGGGGCTTTACACCGCTGACCCAATTTCAATCCCGTCATTGTCCCACAGGCACAAATGGTCCAAGGAGCCTTCAACGCCTTAGGAGGAGCTGACCGCTTGTCCTCCAACCGTACGTCCGCCAAATGCGAGCCCGACTTCGTTCAGAAAGCCTAGCAACCGATTGAAAAATTCTTTTCGTTTCCTTCTCGGCAGCTCTGGCGTCCCACGACTACATCCTGAAGATCGTACCAACGGTCTACGAGGACCTGAGCGGCAAGAAGCGCTTCTCGTACCAGTACACAGTGGCCAACAAGGTGGAGTGTCCCTCATTGCCTAATGTTTGTTTCCACCACACTCACTCACACACATACGCACACACACACACACTCTGACGTGTGTCATTAGCGTGTCATGGAAGCAGCGCGTCCGGCGGAGCGTTCGTTAATCGTGGCACTCACCCCCGGAGTCGGAGGCTCGCCCCCGCTGACTGGAAACGCCGCCCGATGTCAACAAACCGTAAAACGCGCTTCCTAGAATTCCTTGACGTGACGTTTGGATCGGGAGCGTGCGGTAAAAACGCCGCGGGGCAGGGAAATACTCCAAATAACGTCCCGGCCAAGGCACAAATACAGGTGCGGCCCAGACGCTTGTCAAGAATTTGGAGCGGCCCGACTCGTAATTTTCCCCGCATTTGACAACAAGGTGTCAGATTTACGAGCAGGAGAGAAGCGGGCCCGAAATTTGCGACTTGGCCCCAAATTCGCAAATCAGATCAGCGCATAGTGATGCCGTGAGGTCTTTCCCCCACCCTCTTCCCCCCTTCCCCTCCCGTGGTGGGGTGGAATAATACGGACACGCCTCGGATGTCTGGGCCGAGCTTTTAGCCGACAGATGGATGTCGGAGGAGGAATCACGGGATCTGTTTACGCCCAGAACCGGAACCCGAGCCGCTCCGCTCCGATCCGCTTTCGGGTCGGCGGCGTGTAGCGAGGATGAAGTCGTGGGCAAGATTCTAATCTCGCCAGACGGGGGTCGGGTTACGCTACCATCCGATTCGGGGTGTGTGTGTGCGTGTTTACTCTCTTTAGCCTTGACGGACAGACGGAAAAACACTTCGATGGCTCAAGTCTCCATTACAGCAAATCCCTCGGCGTAAACAACAACATAAACAAACTGTAAAGATCTTGCAAGAGGGAGGGGAATGACACAATCGAAGGGACACACACATTTTGAATACACCACACACACACAAGCGCGTTGTCTCTGCACCGCAAAATGAGCACAAAGACTGTTTTCAATGCCGAAACGCAAAACACACACGTCAGTCGGAGGCCCCATTATTCACAAGAATTCGACGTGTACGAACACACTGCTATTCATAAATGCAGGCTGTGTGTGTGTCTGTGTGAGTGTGTGTTAGTGCATCACAAAGAGTATGATGTCACAGAGCCCAGCAATTAAAATCAGATCGTTTTGAGGTAAACAGTCCAAATGACTCGGATGAGTCACAGCCGGCCGCCGCCATCGCACAACAATGGAGTGACCGCGAGCAAAGTGCTTCTAAGCTAACGTTTTTGTTTGTGTGTGTGTTTGTGTGTGTGTGTTCTCTTTTCCTCCCCCGTGCCCCCCCGCGTAGGAGTACGTGGCCTACAGCCACACGGGCCGGATCGTTCCCGCCATCTGGTTCCGATACGACCTGAGTCCCATCACGGTCAAGTACACGGAGCGACGACAGCCCATCTACCGCTTCATCACCACGGTCAGTCGGTGTCGGCGCCCTCATCGCCATGCCAGACCTCAAAATAGGAATTAGTAGCAATCGGGCACCATTTTGTACCTTCTGCCCACCCATAGTTTCCTCCTGAGATTACCAAGCATGTGGGGGATGTATTCGTACCCTGTAGGTGTATTTTAGAGGTAGACATTGAGGTGTTCAAGTAGCGTTTGTGTGGAATATCATAAAGAATGATGATGTCCTATACAGTATATGTCTATACAACCTCCTGAGACCCAGTAATTCGTTTTTGTCCTCTGTGGAGGACATACTGTATGTCTTTGGTCCGTACCTCTGAAGCCATGGTCTTATTTTTCGGGATAGAGTCTTGATATAATTTTCCTCCTGGTTTGGGTTAGGATTCGGTGAAGGATTCGGTTAATATTCCTTGCTCTAAAATCTAAGGTTCAAAAGAGTTGAGTTGTAAATGTACAACTCTAAAGGTGCTCAGAGTTCAGCGGTAAATGTGTTAAGTTATATGTTCATATTTGCCATAGCAGAGTCCCGATGTCCTCTCCATAGGACATACTGTAAAAAAAACAACAACACATTGACATTTTTTAATGTAGTAATGGTTTTAATCCAGAAGTCATATATGGTTCCCAAAAAAAAAAAAAAAAAAAAAAAAAAAAGAAAAGAAAGGTATAAAAAAAGAAATTCACAAACCTTTTTTTCTCTGAGTCCCAGGAGGATATACCTACTCATACTGAAGGTAGGCTGGTACTTAATTGATTGCGATCAGGGTTAGGGTTAGGGCTAAGGCTAGATTGATTATTGATGTAGCGATCCAGGACATTTCAAGTCCCAGGAGCTCAGAGAGAACATCACAAAAAGGGAAGTACACAACTTAACAACAAACAATAAGCCAGTAAACAATAAACCAATCACACCAATACCAATAGAAAATATGTATGTACAACCTAAAGAATATGGAAGTAGTAGTAGTATCCATAGTTTCTGTAGAAGTCCACTAAGACTGTAGTGCCACTGTCCCTCTGTGAGAGATGACTGAAAAAAAGGAGTAAAGATAAGGTAAGAAGCTAGAAGAGAGCGGCCTTGAGGCTTAAAGGTGTCTTTAAATGCCAAATAATGGGGTTGTAAACACGCAATGAATTGCCATTAATTGCATTACCAGAAATTAGTGGTTTGACAGCCCCACCATCCAGTAACTCACACATGCCCTAAATAGTCTCAAACGTTTCCCGAACCTCATTTTGTGGTGTGTGTGTGGTATCGGCGGGGATCGGCCCAGCTGCCTGGCCGCTGAGCTGCACCAATATTTGTCTTTTCAGCGTCATTTCAGTTTATCATGACTTCAGGAGAGGTTGTGCGATGACTGTGTGCCGTTATGAGTCAGGGCCCAATGCCGTGACTCAAGCTGGAACGCTTTCTGCCAGATTCCAGCACATGCTGAGGCGTCGGAGTCACCGATTCTTACATCTGAGTTCGATAGAGATGAGCGGGAGGAGTTTTTTTTCTTTTCCTTTTTCTTTTTTAAACTTTTAGATGCACATATGGGCCCATTGGTCGTTCCTCTTCAAAATCTTTATAAAGAAAAATTTTTATATATTCATATTCCAGGCATTACTCATTGAGCACGTTTGTGACATGAGGAAATATTTTACTTTATTTATGTTTTCATTCATTTTGCAACAATTCCCAATATTTTCAGAATTTTGAGCAGGGTCAGACATGACCTTAGGGGTTGTTATTTTTCAAAATCTTCATACAGAAAAAATTGTAAAATATTCATATTACAGATATTACTCATTAAACAGGTTTGTGACATGAGGAAATAATTTTCCTAATTTATGTTTTCATTCATTTTGAGGAAATTCTCGATATTTTGAGAATTTTAATTGGGGACAAAAGGTTGTGTATGTAAGGGTTAACAGTCAAGGAATAAAATATCAAAGCTGTGGCTCACTGAAAGCTGCGACTGATGCAACAGTGTGTTTGTGTGTGTGTGTGTCTGCAGATCTGCGCCATCGTCGGAGGAACGTTCACAGTGGCCGGCATCATCGACTCCTGCATATTCACGGCGTCAGAAGCCTGGAAGAAGATCCAGATCGGAAAAATGTCCTGAGGAACGCTGGCACTGTCCCCAAGTCCCCCGTCCTCAGTCCCCCACTCCTCGTCCTCCTCCTCTTCCTTCAGCTGATTATTTATAATGGGACAGTTGCTGGCCTGTTCGCCACATTCGAACGTCTTGACTTCCTCCTCGAGATGATGTCACCGCCAACGGCGCCCGATTTAGCGTCCTGGCGACGGGGCCGCATCTCCTCTCAGACGCCACCCGACCTCGTCGTTCCGCCAGAAACCGAGAGGGCAGGAAATGTCTCCAGTTACCGCAGCGACGGCAGCGGCTGTGGCTAGCTGCTACCTTTGGGTTATTAATGCCAGTATGGGTACTTGAAGGGTGAAGCCTGTTTTGTTTTAGTTTTTTTTTTAAATGAAGTAAAGGGGAAATATTTCAATAGTGTGCCAATATTCAAAAGTGAGAGATGCCAAACTGGAGGGTGGGTGTGAGTGTCAAAGGTCGCGGTGGTGCCCCGCGTCCGTCTGTAAACGTGTGTGGCAGAGGGAGGGAAATGTGTTTTCCCCTCGTTTTTCCATCTTTACTGTTACGGTCCCTGAATTTCTGTGTCTTTTTCG
The DNA here is from genome assembly GCA_900312935.1 of Carapus acus. Taxonomy (NCBI): domain Eukaryota; kingdom Metazoa; phylum Chordata; class Actinopteri; order Ophidiiformes; family Carapidae; genus Carapus; species Carapus acus. The sequence goes on along the minus strand of OMPJ01039817.1, from coordinate 8,074 downwards.
GTCCACCACATTTCACACAGATGAACCCTGTGAATTCCAGTTAATTTCATGTCTGAATGTCGTCATTTCTTTTTAATATTGTTGGTTTAAATCTCGTTTGACTGACTTTGACTGTTTTTATGGTTGAGTTGAATGTTTCTCAGCCCAGAGGTGCTGGATTTATTTTGAATTGGTCCACATGTGAATTCGTTTTGCCATTTTGTTACATCCATCGGGAATTAAGGTGTTTTCTATTTTCCTCCCCCTCCTCATCCTCATCGTCCTCCATCTTGTATACTGATGTTACTGCTGCCGCCATGATTGAAGACACTGATGATCACAAGCCTTCAAAACAAGTTTTTCTACTCTTTTATCGATTCTCAGTCTGTTACTATGTGTTCCTAAAGTAAAGGTACTGTAGAAATCCGTGTTTTATTCAGTCTGATTGAACCTCATTTGTCCTGCTGATGTAGTTTTTACGAACAAAGGGGCACAGAGCTACTGTAGTGTATACGTGTGTGTGTCTGTGTGTGTGTGTTGCCCACCGTGAGATCCCCATAGCTGCCCGCTAAAGTCAACACAGAGCAGGTCTGGTTGGTGACAGGAGGGCGTGAGCCGCCATCGGCCTACGTGCGGCACTGATAACAGACATTTGGCGTGAGTCACCCTTTTTTCTATTTTCTTAGCCCACATTCCCGTGTTTACCCCTGTCACTCACTGCTTGTGCCTGCCGTGGCGTATCCAAGCACCTCCACGTCATCCCTGAAATTACATAAAATCCCCCGTTCACGAAAATCTTTGCGACGACTGGAGGTTCCCGTGCAGCTGGTTGATTTGGGATGAATCAAAATCGGACAGTGGAGGTAGATAGAATTCTTTATTCCTTCACATACAAGTCTTGTTTTGTACAAATGAAGCAAGAATACTCTGTGTATAAAAGATAAAAAATATAAATGAGATATAACCAAAAAAAAAAAAAATACTCAGGTTTGTTTCTGTCATAATACTGCCACCCAGTGGCTGGTTAGAAGAATTTCAGGCACGTCCAAGCTCAGTCCATTTGTTCAGTCGGACAGGAGTAGGGGGACATTGAGATGATGGACCACGAGATGTCTGCGAGGACAAGCTGTCTCCGCGCTAGCTTAGTTTCAACCGTCTCCTCCCGCTCTCGCCTCGGCTTGGCTGCTACACGTTGGACGTGGCCAAGCTGGCGGCGTCTGACGAGGAGAAGAAGTCGCAGACGCCGTCTTCGGACAGCTGTCCGTACTCGTTGTTGTAGAAGGTCTGGCCCGACAGCTGGCTCAGGAAGGCCGGCCCGAGCCGGGGGCCGCCGGGACGGACCAGGGAGCCGGAGTGGGCGGCTGTCAGGGGCTCGGTGCTGCTGGTGCTGCTGCCACGGCTGGAGGCAGAACAGGAAAAACAAAAATAAGCAGGAGGACATCTGCAGAATCGGTTAAAACACAAAAAACTATTTTGATGTGTCCTGCATACTGTGTCTGTGTGCCCCTGTATTTGTATTTCTGAAAAATACATCAAGTTTTACATTTAAATAAGCATTTTATTCGCAGTAAAAGGATCAGTGTAAGAGGCCATGATGGATTTTTTCCCCCTCATTTTTCTTTTTTTTTTTAAATTTTGTGGTAATTTGATTCCTCATTCATTCAAGTATTCCAAATGTATTAAGTATATATTTTTAAGTTTTTTCATATTGCATTTAATATATTTTATTTTATTTTAAGTTTATTAAAAAAATAAGTTTAACAAATGTATCACAAACAAATAACTGAAATATCACATGTATGTTAGTATTTATTCAGTATTTGTTGCCTTGAGCAGTGATTCCAACATTCAGTATTCACTCCCTGCGCTGTGATTCTCCAAACTGGGCTCAGCTGCTTCCGCTTTCCACTCATCACCCCTCAGATGTTTCTACAACCTGACTGGAGGCCACCTGTGGTCCATGCAGCTGATTGGACATGATTTAGAGAGGCACACACCTGTCCTTGTCCCTGTCCAAACTCCCACAGCTGAGCTCAAGATTCAAGCCAAGATTCAAGATTCAATCATTTCATCGGCCACATGCTCGTTGGGTGTGCAGGGACATGAAAGTGGCGATGCTCATAGAGATGTGCTAAGTACTCAAACATGATGAAAATAACGGTAGAAAGCAAAAAGAAACAACAATGTCTTCAAGTGAGAAATGTGCAGGGGAAATAGTACGTACTGTACAGGGGGACTTGAGTATTTAAACCTATAAGTACTGGGGGTACTTGGTCGGAAAGGTGACCCAGATCCTGATGGCAACACTGACAAAGCTCCAGTGTTCCTCTGAGGACATGGGAGAACCTTCCAGAGGGACCACCACCTCTCCAGCACTCTAAGTCCAGAGTCCAACAGGCTCCTAAAGGACTCTCAGACGAGGAGAAACTAGATTCCCTGGTCTGGTGGTCCAACAACAGGTCCTCAGACTAGGGCGAAGGTTCACCCTCCAATAGGACAACGACCCACAGCACACAGCCAAGATAACAGGGGACTGGCTCGGGGACAAGTCTGTGAACGTGTCCTGGGGTGGCCCAGCCAGAGTCCAGACTGGAACCCACTAGAACATCTCTAGAACACACTGAACATAGTCGTGCAGCCACACTCCCCATCTAACCTGACAGTCTTTGAGAAGATCTGTAGAGAAGAACGGGGGAAAAATACCCCAAAAACAAAAACCAGGTGTGCTAAGCATTTAGCATCACACCTGAGAGGACTTCAGACTACTATCTATACTGAATATACCTACTGCATAGATTTCTTCTACATGTAGATTTATTTTTTAAATTTTTTATATCTTTTTGCACCAGAACTCTGCACCTACTGTAAATGTCATTACACAATGTCAATTGCCGTAATGACAATAAAAAGATTCCTAATTCCAAAGGTGCCACAGCAAATTATCGAATATTGGGCTGGATATTTACTGTAAGGACCCTGTACAATCGTGTCCCAGAGGTATACACAGCCTTTGACACACATACACAGCAAACACACACACACTCATCTGACCATTACCCTTCCAGAGACTTTGTTTTCTGGATTATTAGATCAGTGGATCAATAAAGTACCACCCTAACTACCCCAGTACTTCTACAGTAGGTGTAAATACTCGTGTCCCCATGCACTGTATATACTGTCCAAACCCCCACACTTCCTTTCTTCAAGACATTGTTGTTGTTTCTTTTTGCGCTCTACAGTTATTTTAATCATGTTTGAGTCATTTGCACATCTCCATCAGCATTTCCTCTCAAATTTCCCTTCACACCCGATGAGCATGTGGCAAGTACAACATTTGATTTCATGCTTTGGTTTCTGCCCTGACGCACACTGTCTGCTGTGGGAGCTTGGACAGGGAGAGGGACAGGTGTGTGCCTCTCTAAATCACTTCCAATCAGCCGGACGGATCACAGGTGGCCTCCAGTCAGGTTGGAGAAACATCTGAGGGGTGACGAGTGGAAACGGGAGGCAGCTGAGCCCAGTTTGGAGAATCAGCGAAGGGAGTGAATACTGAATGTTGGAATCACTGCTGAAGGCGACAAATACCGAATAAATACTAACATACTGTATGTGTGATATTTCAGTTTTTTGCTTGTGATACATTCATTAGACTTTCTAAAGAGCTTTTTTCACTTTGTCATGACAGTTATTGTGTGTGTGGATTGATGAGGGGTAAAAAAAAGACAATGTCAACAAAATGTGGACAAAGTGAAGGGGATTGAGTACTTTTTGGGTGCAGTTTATATCTGAGGATTGCCTCAGATTGTTAAAATGGACTGAATAGTATCTTGAAATGCAATTTTATCAGTATGTAAACTTGCTTTATGAAAAAAGAAAAGAAAAAGTGATTAATCTGAACTAACTACAGACTTTTTGGCGATAACTTGGAACTAAAAATAGAATCATTTGGCAGCACATGTCCAAAGTGATGACCTGTTCTGGTAATTAATGTCAGCTGCACAAAGTTGCCGCTCGTTGCCAGACAGTCTCTCTCTCTCTCTCTCTCTCTTTCTCTCTCTGTCTAATAGGTAACATTCAAATTCTGTCGTCTCACATCAGTTCTAAAGGTTCCAGATTGTGAATGTCAGACCGATGATGTCGCAGTAAAACTAAATATTTCCTCACACACACACCTTTTGGAGGCGCCGCCTCTGTGCTTGTGCTCAATTCTCTCAAACTCCTCAGACGCCAACACCATGCCGCTGTCCGTCTGGTTGTCCTGAAGAGACACAAAGGGAGGGAGGACGTTATGTGGACGCCCAGTCTGTTATCAGGAGCTCTGACTTTGTTATTGTTTTCTCCGCTAACGCCTCGGGCCATTGTGGATGTGTGTATGTGTGTGTGTGTGTGTGAGTGTGTGTAGGGGTGGGACAGCTCCAAAAAGGCAAAATGGCATTTGTTGAAATGTCAGCGTGTGATTCCCGTTGGCGGGTGAGGAGGTTACGTGTGCGGCTTTCTGCGGCTGCGTCTCCAGCGGCAGCTCCTCAAACGTCTTCACTCGGGGCTGGCACGTCTTTGAAGGCCCCACAAAGGCACAGCCGGCAAAGGGCACGCAGTTATAATACCTAACACACACACACACACACACACACACACACACACACACAACCAGAGAGACTCAGTGGGAATCTGACAGCATCCAACCAGTCTGACATTCACGCAGGCCGAAGATGAGAAGTTAAGTCATGACAGTGTGAGGCCGTGTCGCCATATCGTATAAAAATCCAGATAAATGTCATGTTTGGATTTTTTGAATATGTCTGAGGCTTATTCTGAAACCTTAAGAGACAATTTGAGAGCCTCAAAGCTACGAACATTTTTTTCTTTTAAACCTAATCGAAATTCTCTCTGCTTTTGATCTCTGGCGCCCCCTGCTGACGCCCTCCCACACGGGTCAGCGGGCTGGAGGCTTCTCCAGGAATTAGAAATAAGGAATTGGGAATCTTTTATTGTCAATACAGCTATTACCTTTTGCAATGAAATGTAGGTGCTGAGTTCCGGTGCGCAAGGAATTAAAAAAAAAAAAAAATTGTGATGATTTAAAAAAAGAATGATGATTTAAAAAAAAAAAAATAGATCAAAAAAAGAAAAAAAACCTACATACAGAGGAAATACAGTATATACAGACAATATTTACAGTATAGTAGAAATGTACTATAGGGGTGGAGAAAAGTGGAGAAAAATGAAGGGAAATTGTTTTTTTAATGTTTAAATACGTTTTTTCTGGGAGAACAAATATGACACAAACACTGTTGACATTTTCAAATGCTGTAAAAATATTTAGAATAAATATCAAATTCATCAGTAATGTTTATATATGGCTTTTAATTTTTTTGCGGCCCCAGACAGATTTGTTTTACGCGTTATTGGTCCAACATGGCTCTTTAAACATTTTAGGTTGCTGACCCCTGAAATAGCCGGTATCCAGTATGAACTTCTGCCTACCTGGTGGGCAGCGTGTTGCAGGCCAACCTCAGCTCCTCCTCCGACGGCGGCCGCGACGACGCCTGCGAGAAGCCGTCGTCCTCCGAGCTCTGGGAGTGATTGAGGGGGACGTAGTCCTTCCCGTCCTGCCCAACGTACAGAGGGCGCTGAGACAAACTCCAGAGGCGGAGGACACCGTTTCAATTTCGCTTCTCACACCACAGATGCTCACGGGCAGGCTGTTGTCCTGCAGCAGGTCCCCCAGGATCTGGACCAGGGCCGGGAAGGTGGGCCTCTGCTTGGGCTCGCCCTGCCAGCACGCCAGCATGATGCCGTATCTGCCAGCAGAGGGCGACACAGCCACAGTCAAGTAACGCCAATAACCACGCGGACTCCTTTAGAAGCGCCAGTAATGAGAAAGTTGAGATTCTATCAGCTTCTCTGTGTGTGTGGGAGTGACCGAAGGTCCCGATGTATCGGATTTGAATTCACTTCTGTTTCCTGCTTGCGGTTCTTGGCCTCTGCTCAGCCAATTTGGAGGCTTGTAATGAGGTTCTAGATCATGGTTGACAGATCAAGGATCGTTCTTGTCTGGGTTTTTTTTTTTAGCTCGCTTCCACAGACTGAACAAATAACGTGAAGGCCGCTCACATTTCAGGGGAGGCCGTCTCTGGCGCCCTCATCCTCACGCCTTCCTTCAGACGTTTGCAAAACTCTTCGTCGATCTGGACGCCCGGGTATGGAGAAGCACCTGGAGGAGGGACAGACGATTTCATTGTCTATGAAATGTCCATGTTCTCACCAATCCAGAAGGGATTCACTTGAATGAGTGTGAGCCATATGGCTTCAGCATTTGAGGTTTGGACTCAGGGGTCACGGTTAGGGTTAGGGACAGAATCTATTGGGTAAGAGTTCAAAGGGTTAGAGTCTATAGGGTTGGTGTTAGAGTTAGAGTCCATGGGGTTGGAGTCCATATGGTTGGAGTCCTTAGGGTTAGGGGTAGAGTTAGAGTCCATAGGGTTGGACTCCATAGAGTCAGAGTCCATAGAGTTACAGTCCATAGGGTTAGAGTTAGAGTCCATAGGGTTACAGTCCACAGGGACAGGTTAAAGTTAGAGTCTATAGGGTTACAGTCCATAAGATGAGAGTCCATGGGGTTACAGTCCATAGGGTTGGAGTCCATAAGGTAGGAGTCGATAGAGTTAGAGTCCAAAGGTTAGGGTTACAGTTGGAGTCCATAAAGTTAGAGTCCATGGGGTTACAGTCCATAGGGTTAGAGTTAGTGTTACAGTTCATAGGGTCGGAGTCCATATGATTAATGTCCGTATGTTTAGAGTCCGTAGGGTTAGGGTTAGAGTTAAGAGTCCACAGGTTTAGAGTCCGTAGGGTTCGTGGTAGAGTGTGAGTCAAGTGGGTTGGAGTCAGGAGTGCACCATCTAGTGGACAACCCGCTTATAGCAGGGTAAAGGAGGACACCGTCTTCGGTACTAATTTGGAATTGTTTGGCTAGTGGTGGACAGGAGCTTGGACTCCAACCAGCACCCTGCTAGCCGCTAACTAACTGCTCGCCGGGATAGAACAACAGAGACGCTATGAGCGGAAGCAGGAATCCATGATTACTGCCCATAAATCAAAAGGCTGACTGAGGTAACAGCCATGTGAAAATTTAGTCAGCTCATAGGAGCGCCACCTATCTGAAGTTGCTGGTTGTAGCTGCAAAGGGGCATTGAGGGACTTCACATTAATCAGACGTTAGCGTGTGTGTGTGTTGACAAATGTTTCACTTTGTACCGAGAGAGAAGATTTCCCACAGGAGGACGCCGAACGACCACACGTCGCTCTGGCTGGTGTACACCTTGTCGAAGATGCTCTCCGGTGCCATCCACTTCAGCGGCAGGCGGGCCTGAGACAGGAGGGGAAATGTTGGGGGAACAAAAGCGGCAGACGAACATTAGCCGCCACGCCGCGAAGAAACGACGCGGCGCGGCGGAACGGCATCATAACGCCCGCGAGGGCGAGCGGAGGAAATAAACAGCAACTGACTCAATAATTCCTCACAGACGGGAGGAAATGGCTCGGGGGGTAATGAAGGAGGGGAGAGAGTGAGAGAGAGAGATGTGTGTGTGTGTTTGTGTGTGTGTGTGTTGGCAGGGGGGCACGTACGTTGCCTTTCCGCACGTAGTCGGGGTCTTTGTAAATGTCTCTGGCCAGGCCGAAGTCACAGATCTTCACGATGTTGTTCTCTGACAAGAGAATGTTCCGGGCTGCCAGGTCTCTGTGGATACACTGCGGGTACACACAGGCCACGCCGGTGTCACACACAAGATGAGGACGTGCACGCGGATGTGTGTGTGTGTGTGTGTGTGTGTGTGTGTGTGTGAGCGGATGTGAGAAACTGTGTGTTAACATGTGAATAAGGGTGGAACAGCAACATGTCCACACCTGTGGATGGGTCTGTGTTATTGATTTTGTGTGTGTGTGTGAATGTGAGTGTGTGTGTCTGTGTGTGTGTGTGTGTGTGTGTGTTCCTCTGCCTGCCTGTGCCAGTCTGTAACTGGAACCGACGAGGGGACTGGAAAATGTCTCGACCTGGCCACCCTTGGCGAAGGAGGCGGAGCTTAGACGGCGGCTC